>VWZW01013751.1:3100837-3372334 GCA_013397115.1 Edolisoma coerulescens | reverse complement strand
AGGGCGGGACGGGAGCGGGGCGCTCCGGCACCGCGGCGGAGCCCTGTCCGCCGTGCCCGCTCCGTGCGGCAGCTGGGCCCGGTCCCTGTTCCGCCGCGGTCCGCAGGCGGCCGGGCTGTGCTGCCCGGCCAGGGGCCGTGGGACCGCGCCCCCGCGGCGGGCCCGTGTCTGGAAGAGCGAGCGCACCTGGTGAGGGGAAACCCGCCTGGGCCCTGGGCTGCGCCGGGGAGATGCCCCCGCCTGGGCCCCGCACGCCCGCTCCGGCTTCAGCCCCTTCGGCCTCCTCCTCCGCGGTGGCTTCGTAAAGGCTCCGTGTTTGCTTTCTTCTTGGAGGGCTTAAGCTGAGCGGTTCGGCTGTGCTTGCAGGGGTTTGTTTCAGTAGGTAATCCTGAGAAGTTGGCTGCCCCGGTTCACCTCTGCCTGGTGGAGGGTTTCTGTCCCGAAGCAGCCCGGCAGCTCGGCTGTGAGGCAGGCAGGTATTTGAGGATCAGCCTGGGCTATAAATGTCTGCTGTGTCCAAAGGCATTCTAAAAGGGGGAATCTGGCGGTGCTATCTGGCAGTGCTTTCCAGTTGCTGAAAATTAGACTTTACCCCGTATTCTGTTTTGTCTACAAAGAGCAATTGATTTTCTATTTTTAATATGTCAGCAAGGTGTCCTGAGTGCAGATATTTCTCCAACACAGTGACTGCGTTAGCCGTGTTTTATAATTTGTCATTTTATTCTACAGTGGAGGTTATTCATCCAAAAGCGAGTTGTCTTAAGTCTTGCAGGGTAAAGGCTTGCTTTCCAACACCTGAACATTTCAGCTTTGCTTTCCTGAATGATATTAAACAGTATCTTCCACGTTTCCATTTGCATCAGTTCAAAGTTTTAGGGCATTAAGAAAGCAGTTCTGTAGAGCCATGAGCTCTCAGATTTCCCCAGGAGGGTAAAATTTGCAGAATGAGTTAAACCTGTAAAAATATATGACCTATTTTTACATTGAGGGTATTTAGTGGGTGGTCAGGATTAATAAGCTGCATTGAAGAGAGTTGGTGAGTGTGATGCGTAAGCATTAGCCATAGTAATTTAGATTATTTTAAGGGTAGCATAGAATGTTCTGGGTCGGTGCCTCCTACTGGACTGTTTGTTCCTTTTGATGGTGGCTGTGTGTGGCCATCCAAGACACTATCTTGGAACAGAATTTTTTTTTTTTCTAACAGTGTTGAAATTGTTTGAATAGCAGTGTGGATGACACTTAATCCATTGGCTTTTTTAGGTAAAGCTTAGTGATTTTATGTGTAGTGGCCAGTTATGACACTTATCCTTGGTGTCAGGAGGAGAGGGTTCTGATGTCCCCTACTTCTAGTTCCTCTACATAAGTTATTTGTAGGCAAGATGCTTCAAGTTAAAGTATTCCAGCCTTGGTCTCTGCCAAGGAGAGGAATTTAAATTTTAAGGGAGTCTAGCAAAATTGCAGGCTTTGCCTGCCTGAAAAGCAGTTGTGGGGAGTTCTTCAGGCAGTCAGACAGCTCTAGGCTGTCCGGAGTACCCACCTAAGGTGAGCTGGAGGAGTCCTTTCCCAGTGCGCTTTCCTGGGTGTTCCGATGGTGACTTGGTAGCTACAACACCCTGGGGAAACTGCACAGTCACACCCATGAACCCTTACCACACTTTGGAGGAATATGCAGATTGTTTCAAGTCTACTGATACGTGATTTCTTTATATATGAAAATTCAGATTGACTGTATGGTGAACTGACATTAGAAGCAGAAACTGCACTGGTTTTTGGTGCTTGATATTTGTGGACTTGTCAAGTTTGCTACAGCCTAGAGTGGCCAAGATCACTGTAATTTTTTTTTTGCCATTAAAAATTTTGATCCATTTCCCCCACTATAACTGCTAGTTTTATAACTTAAGAATGTAGAAAATATTTTTTCTTAAATATGTTTAAGCGTGAAGGAAAGGCAGATCAGGTTTTACATGTATTGTAGTCATGCAGTTAAAACATAATGTTGAGTTTCTCAAAGTCAGTTTCCTACATCCTTTGACTGTATCCATATATGCAGACCCCAGCAGATTCGTTTCAGTTTTGTGTGAATGCAGTTAGGATTAGGACTTTGTAATCAGTAATTTCAGGGGAAGATCACACTTCCTGTCAGGAAAAAATACTCAGTGTGTTTTTTATTTGGCCCTTTCTGCCCTTCTTATTTTAGTTGCATTCAAAACCCATGCTGTTGGATGCCAAGCATGTACATTTATTTACCTAGCTGGCAAATGCCATTTCCAAACTTTTCACCATAAAACTTATTTCTGCAGTAAGGTTGAATACATTCTGTTGGCATGTGTTCAGAGTCCTGCTGTGATGATCATTTCCCTAGTCTGTTGTGTTGGCCATTCTGTGCCTTTTCACTTGTTCCCCTTTTCTTGTTCAGCAGATGTCTCCTCTGCTTTTCAGGCCAGTGTGGCCTGTTACCGTGTGACTTACTGTCTCAGCACTTTCTCATCTGGTGAGGGCATGATGGACACAAGTTGCAATGGTCTTTCTCTTGTCTTTTTGGACAACTGGCTTCATCATGCTCACCTTTTGTGCGGTGGCAACTGCACTGCACTGACTACAGGGAAGCAGTTGGTGTTTTACAGTTCTGGCTCTGGTGGCCAGTAGTGTCTTAAATTCTGATGGAGCAAACATTCAGCAAGATTTTGACTTAATTTACAAGAAGTTTTAGATGTCTTTCAAATTGATGGCCTGTGCTGCCTGCAATTGCAGCCTGTGCTAGCTCGGAAGAAGGCATTTTATCTCAACTGAGAAGTAGATTCCTTTTTTTTTTCTCCAGCTACTCATTAAACTGCTTTGAGATGCTTAGGGAGGACTTCCTTCAGAATTTATCAGCAGCTAAATTTTTGCAACTAAATTCTCAGCAAGAGTAACTTGTTGCAGTACTAGTGACAGTTGAGAAGATTTTTGAAATTTGACAAAGTAGGAAAACTTTTTTTCTTATCCACAACTAAAAATGAGCCATACTAAATGAACTCTGATGTGTTGGTATTTCTTGTTCTTGCAACTGGTCAGGATAATTCACTAACTACATGCAGTATTTCCTTTCCATTCAACAATCTGCATTTTGTTTATAAGAGAGGTTTAGCAACCTTTTTTTCTTTTTTTTGGGTTAAATTTTGCTAGCCATTGAGAACCGTTTCTGAGCAAAACTACGCAAATTAGCCTGATTTTTAAGAATAAAGGTTGACTCAGCAGCTTGTTTTAACTTGCTCTAGAATAATAGTGAATTAGCCTTCCTGCAACAGTAGCACATTGTAAAGTATATTAGTACAGCTCTGAAAGATGCAGAACACAGTTAACTGCTTGATATACTGTAGCATTAACTTTTTCTCTTCCTTGATACATGGCAGTGGCAGATTGCTCTGGTGTTTTGTGTGTCTGAACCATGTTCTCCTGGAAGCGCCGTTTTCAAATGTGTAGACATTTACCAGGGTGCTGAAATAAATTAGTTTCCTGTCCTTTTGTGAAACTTGTGTGCTGGGGCTTTCTTTAGTGCCAGTGTTTTGCTATATGAGATCTAGCTGGAGCATTAGTTGCAAGCCCTTGGGAGAAAAAAAGCCTCTTTCTCCTTCAGTATTTTCTGTCAATGAGGTTTCCCCTACTGCTGGTCAGTATTGTGTCCCTAATTGTTCCTATTACAGCTCTTTTAATAACTCCCTATTTTATGAAGTGTCAGTTAAAAGTATGTGAGAAATGCTAAAATTAAGAAAATGAATCTTTTTCAAAGAACAGTTATCATATATTCCTCAGTACTTGTTTTTAAATATTTTGCTGGCTACTAATAAAAGATAGTCTCTAACCACTCAGGACTGTTCTTAGAGTATACAGTTGGACCTAAACTGCTGAGACTGAATGCGGAGTTCTGCAGCAACTCTAAAATATCAGTCTGGACCATTCCCCAAAAGAGTGTGGAAAAAGAAAAGCATGAAGTTCCCTACTTCAACAAAAATAGTAATAGCTTGTCTGGTTAGATAGCTGAAGGAGCTCCAAATGATGGTTTCCTCAGTCTGTTTGCACTCTAGGGAATTATCTCTCTTAAGTATGTTTGTCGTCTTCTCCCCACCCCTACAAAGATGACAAAGCATGTTTTCTTTGAACTACCATTGGGAGAATTGCTGTTATTAGAAAAGAGAAGTCATTGGTATTGTATCTAAGTTATTTGCAACACTGAAAGAATTAATATTTAGAAGTCCCACTAGCAATTTTCCCTATTGCTTGGTTGAGAATACCAAGGCTAGAATGATAGAAAAATCAATTGCACTTGGCACTTGCAGTTACATGAGCGAGAAGCTTCAAGAAGTACAAGGCATTGTCATCTTGGGCCTGATGCTTGTTCTTATGCTCCCACCATGTAATATCTCATTTCTGAATTAATAAAACAAGGCGTTATTTCACTATGTAAACATATTGACAAGTTTTAACAAGAGCACTCTGGCCTTGTTTACGTAATTTCTGTGGAATCACACCTCAAAGTGATGATGACATGATTGTGATTTACAGGTATGAGGTGCAATGGGTGTTTGTTTTTATTGTGAGTAAGCATAGATGATAGGTATGTTCAGCTAGGGGGACTCGTTTTATAATATCTTTTGTTTTGGACAAGAGGTCAATTCCTACACTGTCACGAGTTTGGGAAGACCTGTTAAAGATTATTATTGCTCTGAAACAGGAATAGCTGTAAAATCCTCAGAGAGTGGAGATGGATTTCTGAAGAAGTTGCGATGTTGATTGCCTTTGTGTTCTGCGTGGAATGGGATGTGATCTCGGTGTTGCAGTTAAAATAGTGTGAGCCAAATTTATTGCTGTGTTCTAACACTGACATTTTACGAACATTTAAAAAGCCCCACAAAATTTTAACTAGTTTTTTTCCAGTGGCATGCTATGAAAAATGAGGGATTTCCCAGGATGGAATACAGAATTTGACCACAGTGGTTAGTGCAGGAGTTTATTTTGATGCTGTTTTACCAGTGACATTGAAATTTTTTCAGTCGTGCTGTTTTGCCTATCATCTCGGACAGTGAGCACAAGACTAATTTGATTTGAACCTCACCAGTTTGTCAGACCACTAGTTGCCAGCCGGAGAAGGACATAAAATCATCTCTGCTGGCTTGCATCCCATTAAATCCTTTCATGCATCAGATGGCCTGTATGATGTCCTTTCTGCAACTTCACTTGGAAAGGTTTTGTGATAGTCAGAAATACTAAATTTCAAGAACTTTTTCTTTATTTCACAGGTGGAAATAGCACTGTGTTTATTCATATGAGGGCTAATATGGCCTAATTAAATGTTCAGAGGTACCATTGATGTCTGAAATGCTTAATTCAGTATCCCATTGTGGTTGGAGTTTTGAGTAGGAGGATGAGCTTTGCCCACATTTTCTTTCCAAGAATGTTCATAAGTTTGGGAATGTACTTTGAAGAATATTAACTGCTTAAATGCACTTGTGCTTTTGTTACAGTGTTATTTTTTTTATCTTTTATGTCGGTTCCTTTGCCTTTCTTTCCTTAATCTCGTCCATCTTGGAGGAACGGGGTGATCCCGGTTCTATTTTAATCAAATCTGTTTGTGTCAGAATATTTTTATTTCAGAAACGTCACTATTGTAAGATCATGTATTCTTGTTCTTCAGGGTATTTTTGCAATTCTAAGGAATGACTACTCAGCACTTCTGCTTGTGCCTCTAAGGCAGTGCAGGTTAGGCTATCTCTTGTGATATAAAGGAATGAACTTGAGCAGGAAGTTTGAATTGCTACATATCCTGTAGGATATGTACCCTGCATTTCTACTCTTCCAGCGCTGTTAGACAAGGCCAAGTAGAAAATAATCTAGAATCGCAAAATTCTTGCAGCAGCTATCCCGCTGATTGTGAAACAGTGCCTCAGACTTGGGATGATTTCTCACATACCTCTTAATTGGTGCTAAAAGCAATGGGGAACGAATGTGTATGGTGTTCCCAGTCACCCCTTATTCAGGATTTGGCATTCCAGACTGCAGGGATGAGTTGAAAATCTGATGATGTACACGCCTTGGGAAACAAGTGTCCAGCCTGTGTTACTGTAGAAAGTGTGATTGGTTTAAAGTCTTACTGATTGTCAAAACGGTCTTGGAACTGTCTGACTTGGAAAGGTGAGGGAGCCTTGCTTGTTGCCGTGCTGCTGTTCTAACAACGCTGCTGCAGGCTGAGATATCTCTGAGTCTTGAGTGTTTTCTCCCGTGTGAGGCCCTCTTAAACCTTTACACTCCATGTCCATTATAATAAATCAAAACTTTGTTTAGATTGGGTTTCCCCAAAGGTTGTGGTGTTTCATACCATTGTATCAGCTTGCTTTTCTGAAGCATATGTAATGATTTTTTGTGATACCTTGAAAATAATAGGATCAGTAAAAATGATACGTATTCCTTATTCACTGAATGAACTATTTGTGCTTGAAATCTCATCTGTATTTTACTGTATGATTTTTATTTTTTTTTCTAAAAATATATGCAAGTGGTTGTGGTTCCATTTCCTTCCCCTCACCCCCCACCAATAGATCTTGGTGTATTTGTTACTGATAGACATCCTAATTTTTAATGGAACCTATCGGGGATTGAGGTATCCAACCTCTTTTACCATACTTGGAAGAAAAATACTTTTTTTTTATAGTTTATTTACTCAAATTAGGATTTCTGGTCACAATGCTAACAAATGGAAATTTCATTAACTTTGTAAAGTAAAATCATATACTATGGAAGTCTTAAATCTTGTGATTTAATGCCTGAATTACAAATTTAATTTGATGGTACATATAATGAAATGGTAATTACTTTTTATGCTTGTTTATTTCTTCTATAAAATTTAAAATTTCTTGTGGAGAACAAATTGTTTTATGTGACTCTAATTGTTACCCTTTTGATAAGAAGTTATTTATTTACAACGTTAATCTAGGAGAATAAGAATATTTAAAATTTTCACACTTACCAAAGTTTTTCTTTTTACTGTCAGCATTTTTTCTAAGTTGAATAGTGTGCAGTAGGTGTTCACAAAACAAAACAAAAAAAACATTGTTCTTACTCTGTGTATACAAGCACTTAGTACTGGTACTTTGCTTTATGGTCTTAGAACTATGTACTTCATTGCTTCTTTTGTGCTTTATGCTTGACTTGCATGTGTGCTTAAGTCTTTGAAATAAGTTTTATATGTATTTCTTTATGTTGTTTTTAAGGTCTGGACTTTAAATGGTACTGGTCTTCTGTCTTTCAGTTGGCAGTTGTCCTACTGCAGCTTCTTGAAAATTCTTATGAAGATTATGAATTAGCAATAGCGAGACCAACAGCAAAAAATATTTCTATGAATGTTTCTAAGCTCTTCCATTGCTTTATTAGATATTTTTCTTTATTGAATTCTCCAATTAATGATAATTGGCTGTTGCCAATCACTGTTTCTTTTAATTGTGCTTTATTTTACTGGCACCTTTTCTGTTTGAAATATTTTTTCTATTTTAACTATCTCAATATAACATGATGCTTGCAGTCTTCTTAATTTTTTTCTCTAGATTTCTAGAGAATTGCCTGTAGCTCTTTTTTCCCTTATTCTGTATTTTTTGATGCGTTATGCCAAATGTTTTTTTGTTTTCCAGTTAATCAAAGTAGCTGCATTGTTGCTGTGTGGAGTTGTGTACCTGGGTTGGTCTACGAATGCTTCCACCTTGCTGTCTCTGTGGTTCTTTTGTTCGTTCTTTGTTTCTCTCGGTTATTGCCCTCTTTATTATTTTCTTTATATATTTATCTTTGTTTTCCTGCTGCTGTCACGGGGATGGCCGTATATTTTTTTGTTTAGGTGTCTTCCATGCATAAAGGCATTTAAGATGCTAGGAGTGCCATTTCATGTTTGACTTCACTGGATCTAGTCTGGCTGCTACTAAAGGGATTTTCCCCCTTCCACCACACACAAGCTGGTCTGACTGCTTCTTGTTTCAGGTCTAGCAGCTAAGTAGCAACCACATGAAGAATTCTTTTGCCTTGGTGAACCAGTCTTGTGGAGGGATATGAGGGTGGGAACACAGGATAAGTTGCCAAATCAACAGCTGCATGGTTCGGTGCTAGGGAAGTGCATAGTGCTATTCTGCATTTCCTTCTGCGTAGATCTAAAACAAATCAATATCCAAAATAATTTCTGTACTTTGGAAAACAGAGAATGTCACTATTTGCTCTGTGACTTCTGAATGCATTTCTGCCTCAGTAGAGTAAGGTTTGTTAGCTCCAATTAGGTTTCTTTTTTTGTTCTTGGCCATGTGGCAGTGATTGAAGTTTTTAGATATCTTCTCTAAACTTGCCCTGGAAGCTGGATACTCAAATGACTCAATTAGTTTAATCTATAATTAGTTTCAGTCTATAATCTTGAAGTGGCAAGAGTTGATGCACCATTTCTATGGTTTCCTTCCGCTCTGAATTCATTGAAATTTGTTGGAAATATTCCATACCCTGATGTATGAGAATGAAGTGTTCCAGCAAGTTCATAGAACTGTCCCTTTATGTAAATGTTATTTGTAGGTACTCAAACTTGCTTTCTCTCTTCTGTTTCTTCATGGGAGTGGTAGCATGTGAACCTGGGAGATATCCAGGAAATAGTTGACATGCTGATTCTGGGCCCAGATTTTGTATGAGGAAGAAGATGACTACTTGAGGCTAAAAGATTCATCTGGGATACTCAACAGGCTCTTTGCTTCCATAGAGAGGCCAGGTGGACAGAGGTTATGGAGCAGAGTCTTGGAAGAAGTTGTAGGAGGCTCCACTCTGTGCACTTACCTGCAGTGCTGTCAGCAGCGTTCTGTAGCAAACCACTTGATAAAACTTGTGGAGTTTCTCAGGGTTGTGCAGGCAGCAGACAGCAGTTTCCTCAGTTACAGTATTAAGGAACAGGCAAAAGTGCAGAGAACTGTGAAAGAGATGCACAGAGCAAGCCTTCCGGAAAGCCTTCCCCAAACATCTCTGGAAAGCAAACGGGTAAAGCACACAAGCAATAAGGACTTTGGCAGGTATTGGGAAAGGTGGATGTTAAATACATGGAGGGGAAAGATTTGATTTGTTTCTGTTACATTCCTGTTACCTTTGTCCCACTGGAAAAAGACAATAATATTTAGCAATTTTACCCCCTCTTAAGTAAGGGCTTATTTTGCTGATACAAAGCAAAATCAGAGTGCTGATTTTTTGTGTTGGCGCTGTCCGTTCTGTGAAGTTAGGCGTCAGCTGCTCATTAAAGAAGTTGCAGATTTTTTGTATATTGTGCACTATTGAAAAACTTGGTGACACTGAACTAATCTCTTTTGCTTTATTTTGCGCAACTGGACAATATTCTGTCCCAAAAAACAGTTGTGAGGAGCAGGAAGTTTTTAGGCTTACTCTAGCTTTGTAAAGGTTTGCGTCATTTTGTATAACAGCTGTTTCCATGGTTATTTTGTCTTCACCCAGTAAGCATGCTTCATATAAAATTTGGCTTTCAGATGTACTCTCAGAGACCACTGGGAATTTGTGGTGAAATAGTGGTTGTATCAGAGTTTCTGTATTTTGTAACTGGAGGAAACCTGTGGTACTCAAAGAACTGCATAAAATTTAAACTTTAGAAGAAAACAGTGGAGTAACATTACAATCTCCAGAGGAAGGTGCTAGTATTCTGTCAGTGGTTTAAAGTTTTTTAAAAATGTACTACATTTGCAGCTTGGGATCCTGCTTGTTGTTTGTGTACTGACAACAGCTGCTTTGTGGTGCCCACTCTGATCTTTGGAGTTCTATTTTTATATCCATTTCATTTTCCAGTTTGTTAATTATGATGCTGATTAAAAAGTACTACATAGTTTTAAAAACTGTTGTGGAACTATCAGTACATTTTAGGCAAGAAATTAGTTATAGTGAAGGGGTGATCATTGCAAGCAGGAGTCCAAACTGAAACTAGTTCGTGATGCTGGCACTGATTGAGGTCTTGGAACTAAAAGAACACAACAAATCTGCCAAAATATTAAAATCAGTGAATACTGTGTTGTAGCTGTTTCTTCAGAATCCAGTGTTTAGGCTGTAGATGCCCGTTATTACTTTGGTGGTAGGTGTGTGGAGACTACTACTCTTGTTTATTTTTGAAGACAAGGGTGAGCACCAGGGAGAGGAGGAAGGGGGCAATACTTTTAAAACTTGTGTTACTTCTCAGTTATGTAAAAGAGGGTCAGAATGTTAACTGGGAGCACCGACAAGCTTTCTAAATCTACCCTTCTTTTGATGGCAAGTGTAGCCAGTGGCTTCATAATATGGATATATTTTGTTTTAGCCCAAAATCCTATTTAGTGGAATTGGATATTGTACATTGGTTTCCAGATGGATTTGGTTTTTAATGGGAAGGCCAAAACTGGACACAGGACTCCAGGGGTGTCCAAATGGAGAGAAAGGTTCACTTTGCTGTCTCTGCTGGTGACACTTCTGCTGATAGAGAGTAGAATACTGTTGGCCACCTGTGCTACAAAGGCACACTGCTGAGTCGTCTTCACCTTACAGCCCACCTCGGGGTCCCTTTCTGCAGAGCTGCTTCCTAGAGAGTGGGCCCCTGCCTGTATTGTGGCCCAGGGTTAGGCCACCCCAGATGCTAACCTGTGCTTGTTTTTGTTGAACTCGGTGAGGTTCCTGTAAACCCGTTTCTCCAGCCTGTGGACACGCCTCGGAACCCTCCAGTGTAATGAGCACTCAGCCCGCTTCAGGATTCTGTGCACACCTTTACTGAGAGTTCACTGTGTCACATCACCCACATTGCCAAGGCATCATCCGTCCTATATTGATCCTTGAAGGTTTCCACCTAGTTACTGGCTGCCCACTGAGCTCTGTACCACTAGTCACGTCTTTGCATCCAGCATTTTTTCACTTACCTTTTAATCTACCCATCCAGCCCATAGCTCACCAATTTAGTGATAAGGAAGCTGTGGGATGTTGTGCTAAAGGCAAAGTGCATGTCATCTACGGCCCCGCCCTTGTCCTCAGTATCACTCACCTCACCATAGGAAGCAATTGTGTTGGTCAGACATGATTTGCACTTGGTAAATCTCTTGGTTGCTCACAACCTTCTTAGGGACTGAGGTGATGCTGACTGGCATATATTTTTCCTTCTTCCCTGGCCTGGACCTTCTTTCTTGTTGATGCTCCTCTGCTGCCAATACAGTCTGAGTAATCATTTATGTTGGCTTTCTGTTAAGCCTTGAGTTTTTGGATTCCATGATAGCGATTACGGTGCTGCCTTTAGTCAAGGTGACATTTGGCATTACAGATGAGAAACTCAATGTGGTTTTCTGTTATGAACACTACATTATTGCCTACAGCTTTTCTCCTCCTTTTTAATAAATTAAAAAAAAAAAATAAAAAAGAAGAACTTTTCTTAGGGGTTGTAAAAAGGATAAGGATGTTTTAACCACATTATTTCATTTACCAAAATTATACTACAAAGATAGATGGCATGACTGACTGTATTTAGAGACAACAGCCTTGATTACTAGGGACAATGTGAAAATCAATTTTTAGTCTTGATCAGTCTATTACTGGAGGACTCCTTCTGGCAATTATGATGGATAATGTGAATTAGCTTCTTCCACTTGTATTCTTTCACATTTGTAACCTGACTTTAGGCAAGTAGAGTCAATCTATATATTTAGTACAGTCCTTGATAAAAATATTCTTAAGTTATGTTTTTAACATAGTATTTTTAAAGTAACTTTTTCATCTAGATGAGGAATGTTGCTTATTTGGGATCTGTTAGTTTGTATGTACTATTCAAAGAATAAAAAACCCACAGTAAACCACTATATTGTTGCATCTTGTGTTTAGTGTGATAATGCTGAAAACTGTGCTGCAAGTAGCAAATAGCAACATAATATTACCAATGGATTAAAGTACTAAACAAAACTCTTGGATGACTTGGAAGCCAGAGTACTAAAAGGTTGATCAGAAGTTAATGACTAAATCTTTCTGCAGTATACTTCAGTACTGGATTTTGTGTGTATATATCATATTTATGTATATGTGAAATATGTATAAACACAAGTAATAAATTTAACTCTCATTAAAAAAAAATCACCTATCCTGCAGATATATATTGAAATGTATGGTTTATCAGTCTCTTTAGAAGAAACTACTGATTTTAAGGAATTTGCTGGAAAACAGTTATTTGCTTATCGCTGCTTTCAAGCAAGTCATCAAGTGGTAGAAACAAAAACCTTAGTATTTTTGTCAGTATAAAATTTGAAAGTGCTGTCTGCTGTTTACATGTGATGAGTTGTTTAGGAAAAAACAAAAAAACAAAGCTCAATAACTGCTGCTGCCATGTGCAATTCCAAAATGTTCAAAATTTTATATAATTTATCTTATTTTATACCTTCATGTCTTTTACACTTCCATATTCACAAAAACTGTGCACTTGCACGTCGTTTCACTTTTTGTTGTAGTGGGGTTGTTGTTTGAAGTTAGCGAGATTTTCCAAAGCAGATACTGTATCATTGTGCATCTTTTTTATATTTATTCTTTTTTAAGCTGATTCTATCAATTCAAGATTGCACAAACTGTTTTGCACACAGCCACTGCTGTGAAATTGTGTGGTATCTCCATAGAAAAAAATAATGGGTTTATTTTAAGAAAAGTAATCATTGTTGATCAGACTGCTTATAACCCGTCTTTTTTCACTGTCCTCCCTGTAAAGATCATAGACAATAATGATTTGCCTTTGAACAAAATAATGTTTATATAAATAATCTTTAAATAATTTTTTTTTAGTAATGGTATAAATTGGGCAAGTGTAATGGAGATTTAAGTTCCAGTAATAGGCAGATGCTTATTGCTTGGCAGAAGGGATGCTTAGCTGAAGTTACGACTACCATGGAAGAACAACTTAGAACTAAAGACATTTTTTCTCTACCTTCCAAAAACACAGCTCTCTAGGTATGAAGAAACGTTTTCAAAAATGTGTCCCATGCAACTCTTTCTGTAGTATCCGTGAGCTCTGCCTGCACGTTTTTATTAGAAACATAGAAAGATGACCACTAGATCTGATTCTTGTGGAGAGAGACTCATTTAATGCAGACAGATAAATACTAGGAGCTAGAGTGGTAGAAATTGTTCTCAAAGCAAAGCTCATGATTCTTAAAGTTCATTCGGTGGAATCAGGCTTCTTTTGCAGTGAAAAAAGAAAAAAAAAGGTGAAAAGAATTTTCAGATAACTCCTTGCTGCAGGAAAGTAAAAAGCTTAAGATGCAGCTTGAGCAGTAGTCACAAATGAAATACGCAATAGCAGTTTCTTGACTTAGAGCATGTGACCTCATTATTTTTAGTGATACAGGAGAACAGAGCGCTTTTTTTGCCTGCTAAGGATTCTGGGAGCTTCCCCCTCTCTCCCCTTTGCCACTATTTTGCACCAGAAAAACTTGAAATAGATGTAATCTATTTATCCAGAGGCTGAATGTAGAACAGTCTAGATTATCTCATTGGCTTGAATTCAAGATAGAGTTAAAGGGATTACTTTATTCACTCACTTTAGATCACCTTAGGCAATCCTGTGAAGCCTGGCCCTGTTTCAGTCACGTAAGGTGATCCAGAGTGCTTTTATCTTTTTGTCTTGCCTTCTGTCCAAATAAATAAATTAGCTTGGATGCAAGTCAGTATGGATTGTTACAAAGGAAAAAGATCACTTCATTGGAATTTGTATTGAAGGTGAGTTTGATTTTGTCACTTTTATAGTCAAGAAAGTAGCAGAAAATGGGGCTTGCATCTCTTATTTCCCATTGCTGTCCAAGGTGCTCAAGTGCCTCTTTTAAATTTGACCAAAATTCCAAATCCTTTGACTAGAACATGATTCAGAGTGGGTTTTAATGCAAGCATGTTATCAGAAAGAGTGTGCATCTGTGAAGGTGGCCTCTTTGTTTTTCATAGCAATATAAGTACTTGGGCCATTCAAGAAAAGGTTACATGAAATGAAACTTTCTGTCCCTTGCTGATAGTTTTGCTGTCTAGTAAAGTAGCTGTTAGCACTGGAAATAAAGGTTAGTAAAATGAAGGTCAGTTTAAAATTAAACATTTTCCTTCCTAATTTCATGTCACGATCAGCAGTGGTGGCAAAGCAGGTGTGAGAGAGGAAGAAAAAATAATCTTGACTCCTGACTCCAGGCTGAATTTTGTTCTGTTCACTTGAGAAGAAAGTTTGACGTTGAAAATATTTACCATTTCTCATAGAACTGTAAGTGTTAATCAAAAAATTGGTCTTCTTCTTGCAAAAAACTCAGTTGTATCGAAATATCGAACCTTTTTATTTTTAATTACATTGGAAATTGTATAGTGATATTCTGATTATTGCAAACAGTCAAATTTTAGTAATGGAATTTGTTGCTCTCTGGATCAATACTAAAATTGAAGTAATGTGCACAAAAACTTTTAATCTTTCTAGTTACACACTATAACGTTACATATTTTAAGATAACGTTGGAATGTATTTTCATTTAAATGTTTGCACTTCTAGGAATGAGTTTCAGGAATAGTCAAAACCACAGTAATAGTGAATACAGATGAAAAATTATTGCCTATCCATTAGAGCCTAATCCGTTACTCCGCCTTGTATAGCCGTAGGGGAGAGTAGGGGAAAATGATCCCAAAAGCTTTACTGTCTCATGCAGTGTGAAGAGCAGCAGAAAAACCCAAACTCAGTACAGTTAGACATGACTGTGTTTGGATTAATCCAACTGTTAAGTAATTAAGCCGTTTGACATGCAAAGTGTGCATTGAGTGGAGGAAGAGGAGGTGAGGTAGACAGGAGACAGATGGACTCTTGCGTGCAACAGAGAGTCTCCAGCCTCTGTAACCAGGAGGGATCAGCAGGAATACTACACTTACCTAGAAGAAACTTCATTGGCCAAACTTCTTAACTCTTAACATTAATTAACATTATCTTTTTTATTTATTTAAAAGATTATTAGTGTACATTTATATGCTTTAGTATTTTAAACTTTCTTTGGGAAAAAAACCCCCAATCTAAACGTAGAATGGTGAAAGCAAAATAGACTGTATAAAGTCCTTTAAAAAAAATTAAAAATCCCCAGAGTTTCCTTGGGAGTACTGCAGTAAATTATTGTGTAAATTCATCACATAGTGATTTTTCCATAGTGTGAAGTAGGAGTGGAGCTTAGGGTGTTGTTTTCCTTTGCTTTTTTGGGCTAAGGAAGGAAAAGGGCAATAGGATAAGAAGAAAGAGGTAAAAAAGAGACCTTTAGTGTTGTTAGGAAGTCATGATATGCAGAACTCAAAACTCTGTTGACATGTCTTTCAGATGAGTGCTTTAACTTTGGCAGATAGGAGAATGTAACTAGAAGGTTGTTAATGGTTTATTTCACAATTGTTAAATATTTCTCTGAGTAGTGTAACATAACAATTTCACTGCACTGAAATTGGCACTCCAGTTGGTACAGCTTTCCAATTTTACTTGTCATGCTAGTGAAGAGACAGTAATTTGAAACCTAAAATAATGTTTTTAATCACTCGACAAAAGTGACACTCACCTTAATTATAGAAAGGTTTATACCTTTCAAATGGAACATGTTCCATTTGCACTCAAAATGGAAGTCAAATTAAAAGGCAGATGTGTGGAATTAACAAAATTAAACTTGACATCTACTGTAAATGCAATCCCTGACAAATTTTTTAATGTGAACCCAGAGGAGGCATGAGAAAAAAAAAACCAACCTAATAATTTAAACTACCTAAATGGCAAAAAGTGTCTGTTAGGAACAGATCAGCTACTGTAACTTTTTAATGGACAAATGTAATTTGATGAACAAAGAATCCTGAGCAAAGAAACATGTTTTTATTTTTAAATGTTGCTGTTCTTTCAAAGTTCAGATTATTCTGTTGCAACCATTAAATCTGAAAATAATCACAAATTACAATCTTCCAAAATGGTATCGGTCTTTTGGATGCTACCATAAGACTTAAATCGTATTCTGCTGCAGCTTTAAGATTGACAAGTAGATGAATTGATGACAAGCGTGGCCATCCTGTAAGGGTGTTCTTTATTTCCTCTCGAGCTGTGTCTCCAAACTTGAAACCACAATTACTGTGAATGTGTGTGGGAATTGTGAAGAGAGACAAGTGCCTGGAACAAGAACTTCTCGCTGGAGTAGGAGGATGGTGGCACCCAGAGCCTCATGAGTGGAAACACTTGTCTGCCGTTCAGTGGCAGAAGGGGACTAGAAAGAACCTGCCATCCGGACTTGTGGAGTAGCACTTGTTTTGCCCTGAACCAGACACATGTGTTACCTTAGTGCCAGTTGCAAGCTAAAATTGACAGCACTAGTTTAAATCCAAACAACAAATCTACATTACTTTGGTGGATCATTTTTAGAGAAAGATGTGTCAAGACTGAAGGTCTTGCTTAAAAATGGGTGTGGGGAAAGGTCTGAAAGGTTGTCAGGTGGATTAAGCAAATAAGAAACCTATTGAAGCTACTTTTTAGTAAGACATAATTGTGTTTGTTTCTGGAATAAATAATTGCTGTGGATTGTGGATTTCTAGAAACTTCTGTGTGAATGGTCATGTTAAGTCACATAGTCAGTCTTAGCTCAGCACTGTTAGCCATAATGGCATGTGACTTAGAGCATCAAAATATTACCTTGGTTAGGAAGCAGAAAGCAAAGAAATAAAAAGCAAATATGCATAAGAAGGCAAATTCTTTATGTACTACTTTTAGTATTTGGCTGTATGCTGTGGAAAAACCATTCAGTGTGAAAAATGGACAAAACCTAGTCATCAAAAAGCCAAACAAACAGGTGTCATTGAGGTGATAGTTTTGTTATCTGTAAAAGCTGAATCAAGCTCATATGAATATTCACCATTGTGTGTCTACTCTCAGCTGATGAGCCTCTGCAGTGTACTGTTGGAGCTTACAGACACCCCTGTACTTCAACTGCAGTTTATTTTGCTGAAGCAACTCCCAGCTGTGGAAAGAAAATTACCGTGGGTGACCACAATGCTGCATTAACCCATTATATATATATGACCTTAGTAATATACTGCAGAAGTCCATGTAAAATCTTAGACTTGAAAGCTAAGAAGTGATGATGGTGAGACAAACGCAGAGTACCTGTAGTGGTGATAAGCAAAAGTGATTAAAACTGATGAAGTGGAACAGCTGCTGCCATGGAATAAACATCCTATATCCATGTGTATGCACACAGTGTTTACCCGACCGTGCCTGCCACAGGACTGAGGCCTGTGTTTCTCTTTAGCCTTTAGGAGGTAACTGTCCCCAATTCCTTGAAAGTCATTGAACAGCACTATGCCAGTTCAGCTTGGAAGTTTGCCCTGCCAATATAGGGCTTGTCAGCTTCTTTTAAAGGGTCTGGATAGCTGTGACTTAAACACCAGCAATTACACCATTTCTTTAGAAGGCTGATTTGTTCTTTCTGTTAAGAGTGATAAGCATTCACCCTGCAGCTAAATTTGGTAAGACTAGACAGAGCTTCAGTAAATCTGTGAATCTTCTAAAAAATTAACATTATGAATAAAATTTGGAAATAAGCTGTAAGTGGGGTTTGAATTTAAATACCTGAACTATTTTCATACTGACCAGCTGCATCGTATTTATGTATGCTTGGACATTCTATTCAAAAGTAGTTGGTTTTGATGTATAAAGAACTTTAAAGTAAGTGTTCATTTTTTTTTCCTGGGAGTTATATTGCTAACATCCCTTCAAGAAGTGTAGAGTTAAGGGAAGTTTTGTTTACAGTCAGCAGAAGGGGTACCATCCTAATGATTTAATCCATTTGAATGTCTCAAAATCTGTAAGACTATAAACCACTCATTTAGGATATACAAGAATTGGGCCAGTATCTGTTTTACTTCCTGCAGTGTACCAAGTTGTACAAAGTTTACTAAATCCTATTAAAATACCAAATGAGATTTGAATCTCTGTACCCGTATGCTAAACTGCAAAACTAGAGCATAGGACAAAAGGTCACTGTTTTATTTATTAGAGTTATAGAGCTTTCTTTGTTAATTATGCATTCATCCAGCTCTGAATATACATCCATCTAGTTTAATTAAGTCATTTAGAGTGCTTATCCCATATTTAGAACTTAAACTTTTTTGAATGATGTGATTAAGCGTAATGGGTTTTTGACATGAAAAGACCATCATTAAATGCTATCTTCTGAGTGTGTATCTTTCTTATCATGCTTGTAGTGGTCTGCAGAAGTTTTAAAATGTATTTCTGAGGGTATGAATATGCAGAATCTTCTTTTTGTATTGAAATGTAGATGTACAATGTGATCTCATGTTTTAGTTAATTGTTGCATTTGCCAGGTTTTTTTGGTTTCTTTTTTTCGACTGGTGTGTCTCTCCTTTCTGTCTTCCAAAGAGTTTATCATAGAATCCTAGAATGGTTTGGGTTGGAAGGGACCTTAAAGATCATCTGGTTCCAACCCCCCTGCCGTGGGCAGGAGCACTTTCTGCTAGACCAGGTTGCTCACAGCCCCAGCCAACCTGGCCTTGGACACTGCCAGGGTTGGGGCATCCACAAATTTTCTGGATGACCTGTTCCAGTGCCTCACCACCCTCTCACCTAATATCTAATCTAAACTTAGTCTCAGTTTGAAGCCATTTCCCTATGTTCTGTCACTACATGCCCTTGTAAATAGTTCCTCTCTATCTTTCATGTAGGCTCTATGTACTGGAAGGCCACAATTATCTAATGCATTTTCTTACTATGAGTCAACAAAACAACAAGATCTTCTACTCAGTTGTGATTGAGATTTTTTTTTTATTATAGTGCCAATTCAGCATTTTAGTTTTGTGGATTTTGTGGTTTATATTATCTATTAAAGCATTTCCTCAGCTTAAAGAGAATTTAATAACTTGCAGTACATTTTTTTTTAATTGCAGCACTTTAATAAACTCATCTACATACAATATGTTTTCATTTTTCCCAGACTCAAACACTAAGAACAAAGCCAGTACAGCTTATATTTCTTGCTAAGAAAGTTCAACTAGGAAGAAAATAGAATTTCATCTCAATGTTCCATTAAACTTTTAACTAGGAAGAATTAAGTAATTCTGATTACTACAGTTTAGATTGGTGAAGCGTTCTCTCTTCAGAGCTGTGATTTTGCTTTTTGGTCTTGCTCTCAGAAAATTTTTAATGGTGCTTTATATTGGAGTCTTAAGTTACATTATTTTTCATTGTCTATAGGATTTTTAAAACTTTTTTTGAAAAAGTTGATTTTTTTAATCCTATGCCTAAAATGAAAAGATTCAATCTAAATAGTCCCTTGAGAGAAATGATCTGTAGCTCCTTCGTATTAAAAGCTAAAAAAGGGCTCTCTGTAAATCTGGTGTTCAATCTCTGTTTGTTTTCTAAATGTCAAACTGCAAGACGAGTTTATTTAAATACTTTCTTAGTGTTACTTGTTGACACAGTTGTCTGAGTTCCCATCAGGGTGTCATTTGATCACTGTTAGGAAAGGCGTAAATTAGACAACAACAACAACCGAAAAAAAATTAAAAAAATTTGAGAACCTCAGAGCTGGAACAGTTTTGGTGGCCTATAAATACTTGTCATCGTTGTGTTTCACACTCTTGGGACTTGGCTGAAACATGCTTTCCATATTCAACTAGAGACTAGATTGAATTAAATTTATATAAGCTTTGTTGACTGCATTGCAGCATTGTGATGGTCTTAAAACTGTTGTCGCTCAGATCAGTCAGGTTTTCCCTGCCTTGCTTTTTTAGATTACCATGCATGTGCATATAGGTATGTACAGACACACACCTGTCTGTATAGATAGATCAAGTATGTATGTGTATATATGTGTGTATATAAATGCACTTACACTATAACCTATATTGGCACAATAACTGGAATCTTGCTGCTTTTTTCTTACTCCTGGTGGCTGCCAGTGCATGTGGAGTTTTGCCTGCTGCATTTATGCCAGACATCAACCCCAAAAATCCCACTAGTCCCACATATGCTCTTGGGCTGACTTTAACTTCATCATGGGCTTTTCAAACAACCCTTGCCTCCCTACCACTGCTCAAGTATAAGTTTCTGAAGTTTCCCTTCCTTTTATTTATGGGGAAGACTAAAAGTGTACTTGTGCCAATTATTTGGTGCACCTCTTGAGCTGCCTGTGACTTGACTGGAGAAAGGGACACCTTTTTAGTCCTGCACCTGCTTTGATCTAGGGAAGAAACAGCATTGCTTGGTTGTAGAAAATAACATGCTTAGATGTGTAAAATAAGGCTGTATTCTGTCTCTTCCTGTTCTATCACAAAGCCTACTTTTTCTGAGGAGGTGGTGGAGAACTTCACAAGGCAGGGATGGGGGGAGAGATGAGGAGGAAGGGATCTCAAGAAACAAAAGTGCACAAAAAGAGAATAGAAAAGAAAAGAGTGGCAACTTAAGGATGATAGTTGCATCTGAACTGAGAGCTGAGGAACAGTATTTGAAAGAAAAATGCTCTAATGTTGGCTAAACTGGATTACTGGCCCACAGTGTAATGGGGGGACATACTTGATAGCAATATACTCTTAAAAACAAAGGCAGTTTTTATTTCATCAGGCAGAACTTATATCTGGTTGAAATGTATCAAACATTGTAGAAACTACAGGTATTGCTCTGGAGACTTAAAGTTGTATGAATGTAATATTAATTATTCCCTTTCTATGTGTTCTTATTTACAGACCAGTCTTTCCATATGGGGATGGGGAAGTCTTGGCCTTGTGCTTTTTCTAGTAACTTTTGGACCCTTCGCTATATTTTACTTTGCATTTTATATCCTCTGCTTTGTGGGTGGGTAAGTATACTGCTTAGTGTTTTGTTTCATTTGCTGTGAAAGTAAAATTATAATGTGTGTATTAGCAAAGAGCTTGCTCTGAAAATCTGAAGTGTCTTTATGTAATTAATATTTCCACATTTGAGCACCTCTTCATGAGCAAAATTTTTGTAATTGAAATCTCGATTTAGCTATTTTTAGTGGATGTTAGAGGACAAATGCTTTCATCAAAACAGTGGTAATTTCAGTTCATGCTTTTTATTACTGTGTCATTTCTTTTCCCAGGTACTTCTAAGTACTTATGTTTCCTTGTTTATCACAATCTCATTTTCCTACCTAAGGCACTTGATTCATGTGAGTGGATGTTGTCCTGGGTGTGTGGAAATAATGCTACACTTTGAACAAGTAGATCAGTTCAGCAGCTGTAGACTTTTCATGTGTTATCTGTATAGGCAGGAAGGGAGTAAACAGGTGGAAGTTTAGCGCCATTATTACATTGTAAATTATGATGTTTGCCTTGTAACAATTACAACATTTTTAATGGCAAGTTAGAATGTCTTAGTGGGATATTATTTTACCTTCTTACTTGATACCATGCAGAATGTCTGTATTTTCTTGTATATCTCATCAAAAATGTAATAGAATGTAGTAGCCAGAATTAGAACTGCTACACTTGGGCTTTAACTGTATTAGGCTTGGTATTTCATCTCTGAGAAAGCAGAATAGTCAGTCTGCTAGAAAAGGGATTTAGTTAAAGTAAAACTAACTTGAAATAAATGCTTTTGTCTTGTTATGTCTTGATACAGGTATTGTTGGCATATTTTGTTATGTGTTTGTCCAGGGCAAAAGTCAGAGTTCATTCAAAGGGCAAGAGCACGTCTGCTTGCTGTTTTATCTTACCACTTCCTTAGTACTTGCAGTATGGAAAATAACACGGGATATAATACTTTCTTAAGAGGTTATCTTTCATTCTTGCAAAGTTTCAGTTGTTTGGCGTTTCAAAGCTAACAGTCAAAGCAGTCTCTCATAGAGCATGTCTGAAGTCAGCTACAGTTTGGCACCATTAAACTGCATGTGGTGCCTGAGCTCATTCATTCTCAAGTCAGCTCTCATATCTCTTTGCTGTGGTTATTCTGCTGCTTTGGTTCATTTTTGTAGCTAGTCAGTAAACAGTGATCTTATTAAGGATAAATTCATTTAGTGGTAGTGTATCTGTTAAAGCAGAGTGTTTACTTCCGTATATAGATGTGAGGTCTCAGCCCTTGCAGTAGAGTGTCATCACTTCATTACTTTAACATATACATCTTGGCTAAGGCTGTGATCTGGCCCTTTTTTACACTGTTAATCTTTTTCAGAGTGACACACTTACTTAAACATTCAGTACATAAAGCCGTGAGTGCTAACTAGGCCAAATGGGTTTATCTCTAAATTATCCTTGCCTGCTTTTTTTTTTTTTTTTAATTAATTCCCTTGAAGTTTCACAAAATGCTTGGTCATACTTCTGTTAGAAACAAACAGAAATCATTATGAAGTAACTTTTGCACTTATGATTAGCAATTATATGTCATAACATCATATATATAAATTTAGAAAACAAAAATTTAGTTTTGGTTCATGGTTATAGTAGAAATTTAGTTGTGGTTCATGATTATAATAGTGTCCGTAATATTTACTGTACCCTTCTCTGGAGCAAAATAGCAATTTTGGACATGGATTTTTATGATTGAATTTTTTGTTGAAACTTGGAGTTCTTGTCCTATTTGTCAAATAGTTTTCAAGGTTTTTATATTTCATTCAAAAAAGAAATGGCCTGTATGAAAGGTTTCTTACTTCCACTAGCTGGAAGTCCAGCTTCTGTCCCATTTTGCAGTTTTAGCAAAAGAAAATGATGAATCACAGCTGGTCATATTTTTAGTGTTAACCTAAGCATTTACATTAGACACCAGTGCGCTGTGCAGGAAGACAATGGTGATGCCATATCTGTGGCAATGTAATCAGTCTGTTTATACTGTTTAACTCCTATTACGTGCTAATTATTTCTTTTTGATTTCCTCTCAACTCTGTGTTTGCACAGATGTCTTGTAGTAACTGTACTGTTGTTTTTGGTGGACATGGAAGAATACTGAAAGCATTTGTATATATGAATAAAAGTTCAAAATCACAATTTCTCTTTATTTCATTTTGTTTTGTGTCAAGACTGATTCATAAAATACTAGCCTTTTTCCGTTCAGGATCTGATAACTCATTCACTTAGGGAACTGAGCTCAAAAGCAGGAGGCTAAAGGAAGATATTTTTTACTTAACCTGTGTAGAATATTACAAGGTGTTACTCTTCTTTTTCCCTCTCCTTCAAGTGCTGGTGTAAACCCCTTTACCTGAGTGCTGAGACTATCTGTTACCATCTGCCTTTTCTACTAAGACTGTTTCTTATCTTAATCTCTTTCCTTCCCTCTTTCAGTCCTAAGGAAGTAAAATAAAAATGATGTGAATTGTGGGTTTGCCATATACAAAAATTGAAATTTCTTGGATCATCAATTGCTTTGCCATTTAAAAGAATTTGCTCTGTCATCAAACCCCATAATTACTGATACTCAGTCACATCCATATGTATGTTTCTGGCTCCATTAATGTTTGTAACTGCTGACCAAATCAGGAATGCTGATTTCTGTAGCTGCTTTTTTGACTTTCACAAAGCATTCAGCTGAGACTGTTACTTTCCAGACTTGAGGGGAAAATGATAAATCTGTGGTCTTCATTTTTCTCTCTTTTACCTTTGTTCTGTTGTTAATCTGCCCTTGAAAAAAAGCTGGCCATCCAGTAATCTTTGGAAGAATTTTAAAAAATTAAACAAAATACAATCTTCTCCTTTTTCTGCTCTATTCATTTAGAGAAGACTAATATGATTTCTCATTCATGTACTGAGAATCATCTTAATGAATTAAATAAACATTTACACCAGAAGATTCAGGTTAACTAACAGATACCCTGTCACACGGTTAGACTATGTATACTTCTCTAATGCTCACAGGATTTTACGTTAGAGAATAAAATGTGTTAGATTCTGCCAGAGAAGAAGAAGCTCTTAGCATTTCTAGCATAAAACTGAAAATACTTAAAGGCTTCTAAGAAGATGAGCATATTTTTAAACCATAATGGTAGTATTTTTGAATGAGTCATTAACTTTAAAAGTATGAAAATATTTGAGAGAAAACAGAGATATAATCTATAGGTAGTTATTTCCAACGCTTCAATCCTTTCGAATAGAAGGAGAGAAGCAGCTTGCTGATGGATGTTTGAAGTTGAAGTTGATTTTAGGCCAAATTTGAGTATAGTGTTTTCTTTAGAAGACAACTGAGGTTTCTAATAGAAAAGTCATAGATGATCAAAAGAAAATCCAAACTTTGACAATTAAGAACAAACCAAAACATTAGTGAAACTAATATTGAGATTTTTCTAAGGAAGTTCCTGTCTGTGAACTCTGATTGGTGTTATGATTTTAAAGTTATAGGGAGCAGAAGGGCAATTAAAGCTGCTTTTGTTCCTTGCTGTCATATGGCAGGTAAAGATGGCTGTAAGGGAATTAGGGTATCCAGTGAACTCCTCTTATGCATTGTCAAGCCCTTTTTTTATTTTTTTCTTTCATGGAGTTAACCTCCCAGCTTCTGAATTACTGGGCCTCTAGGGGACTTAAAAAGAAAATTTTTAATTCTGGGAATTAAAACCTTTAAATGGCGTATTTTAGCTTGGATAGGATTTTTCTCTCATCTTATAAATGAGAGAGAGTATCATGTATCAACAGCTATGTATATTAAAAGAATGTATTACTTCAGCACATTTCAAGCCTGGAATAGCTTTGTGAGTTCCTGTGGTCACAAATGCTGGTCAGCTGGCCTTTAAATTGAATGCTTTGAAATTTGTTCAAAAAGCTGTGTGTGTTTAGCCATCCCAAGGCTAATCTATTTTCTTTTCTTCTTTGCTTGATATTTCAAAGGCTACATGCTCTGCTTATGCTATAATTGGGACAAACACTAGATTTTCATCTATTTTTCAGTAAAACCAGCTTGATGTTCGTGTGTTTTTGTGCCCTTGTGTCATAAGCCATAAATAAATTCTTGCCGTTGTAGCAAGGGTGAGCACAATGTCTAAACATATGCAGTGGTTAGTTATGCTTGCTGCATCCGTTTATTCCTGGACTGTGATTTTTTTGGGGCTTATGTTACAATGTAGTAGCCTACAGACTTTATTTCTTCATAGTGTTGAAGCAGGAGAAACTTCATATAAACGCAAGCAGAGCAACTTCTGTATGTACCCCTCTTCCCATGCGCTGGTATTTGTGAGCACAGGCAGTGTGCCATCCCAGCAGGCACACTGTAGCGTAGACAATGCTGTGTAGATCTGCTTTGTGCTGAGAATATATCAAGACAGGTAATACAAGACTGGGAAACTTCATACTTAGGGTTGGGTCAGTTATTTTGAGCAGCAGGTTACAGTGTGAAAAAGCATGAGAGTAAACACTGAGGACTGTCGTATATTGTCATTTTATAACCTGCTGTTAAATATTTTCTAGAGGTGAGAAAATGTGGCTGTTGTTGCACCTGGTCTTTTTTTTTCCATTTTAGGGGTTTTGTGGTTACTCTTTTATTTGGAAAAAGCAATTCAGAAAAATACCTTGAGCAGTGTGAACATTCGTTTCTCCCTTGTACATCAGTTGGGATCCCTAAGGTAAGGAAAGTTTTCTGGTCTTAACTTCTAGATCACATTTTATAACTTGGTTAGAAATAATCAGTTTTAATTTAAGAATTATGCCCATTTCTCAAGGTAAAATAGCCTGCTTTCATCTTTTGAGTCAGTTGCAATGTGTAAGTGAAATGCAACAGTTTTCATTTATGAAATACAAGTTTTTTAATAGGTTATGGAAAGTTTTTTTAAAGTATTTTTTCTTTGTTATGAGAAATGAGTATGATATGACTGGCTTGTATAATCTGTGAGGAAATTACTAAACCATTCCTGTCTGGACTGCTTGTGTGTGTTGGTTTATTGTGGGGGGTAGCTCTTTCTTACTTTTTTGTGCAAGATTGTCATGACTATTTAGGTGTCTTCCATCACTGGATCTGTAGTCTCTCTACTTACGGTTGTGGTCAGAAAGTTGCCTGCCTAAGAAAGTCAAACTGTTGCAAAGTCTAGATTTGCAGTACATCAAGGATACAGAGATTATCTTTGGCTCTCTTCAAGACGTAGCAAAAATTCTGGAAAGGAAGGATGAATACAGAGCAGCAGTGGAATCCACTTTTCAGCTCTTCTTTTCTGAATTCCTAACAGACACATAATTTTGGTTGATGGGCTTAAGTTCAGGGTTCCTAACTGGATAAATCTGCATCTGTTTAGTACAGAAAACGTTGTTAATAGCCACGAGGTAGAATTTCTAGGAATTCCTGGTTTATGAACCAATGCATCTTGTTAGCTCAGAAGTTTATATATATCTTGGCCTAATCCATTTGCACCCATCAGAATAGAGAAAACCCAAAGATTGCTAATTATGTTAAGTTTAATCTCACAGCTGTTTTGACTGAAGCATCCTGTTCTTTCTTAGCTATTAGTCACTACACTTCATACTGTCTATCAAAGGGGGTGAATGTTCTGCATTATCCATAACACATAGAAATTTACCTTGTGATTCAGCAGTATGTTTTCTAATCACAGAACTTTTTCTGTGACTGGTTCATAGCTCGTTTGGTAAGTGGCCTTTTTGCTTAAGTCTTTGAATCTTTTAAAATAAATCTGAAAGTATATCCTAAACTGTTAAGTAAGATCATTGCTCCAGATGAAAATACAAAGGCTAAGGCTGAAAAAGGTGAAGTCAGCAGTCAGCTAATGTTTCTGTTCTGTTAATGAAACCTCATTTTAGATGGCTAAGATTCTTGGTGCTATATAGACTTTAGTGCTTCTGTTATATAGGTTGTGGAGTGTTACTTATGTCCTGTGTTTTGAGAGCAGATTTAGAGAAGTTTTCCTGTCTTTTAAATTTCCGCTACATGCTGAAACTTTTTTTAATGTTAATGTTACTTTTTTTGGGTTCAGTACGTATGTATGCTCTGGTTGCTTTATAAAAGAAGAAAATATTTTGGAGTTTTTTGTGTAATCTTTGCAAATTCAGTAGTTTGACTTCTAATTTGAGTATGGACTATTGACACAGCACTTTCCTCAGATGACCTGTCTCGACTAATCTCTGGGTTTAAGTTTTGTAATACGGAGGTATTTATTTCTGGCTGACTTATGAAATGCTGTTTGAAGCTGTTCACCAAATAAAATCTGTTTGTCTTCTACAATACTGTTTTGCATTTCTCTTTTGCCACTGCATTAAAGTAGCGTTAACAAGTGCAGCTGAGCTTTTCAGTAGCAGTGCAAGTAAAGATGAGTCCCAACCAAAACCAAATGTGTTGTTTGCTTGTGATTCCTGTTTGCTATTTCTGTATTAAATTTCTGTTGACTTGTATGGAAAGTAATATTTTTAACTTGAAATTTTTTCATGTTTAAAACCATTGTGGCCCTACGTGGTCTTGATCAATGAATATTGTTTCCAGTGGCTGGTGTTTACAGATTATACTTTTTCCATGAACCAAGTACGAACTGAATTCACCTTAACATGAAATTATTTTGTGGTAGTCTGAGGAGTAATCTGGTGATATTGGTTCTTTATAAGATGGTCTTCTCATCAGAGTGTTATTGATAGTTTTGGGGTATTCTTGGTGCTTAGAGATTTTCTTTAGGCTAAGATAAATGTTCAAATGCTTTATTTTACAGAAATCAGTTGTAATACAGAGCATCAAAGTTGTGGCTGGATGTAATGGGTAGAGTGTACCATACGTTACAACACCAGATTTGGTGCTGATAGGTTTCCTTGATTGCTGCAGATTATACTTATTAGCAAATATATGATGAATACCTAACATTAAGGAGAATGCTTAATGTACATTTGATGGAAAATTGTATACCTTTCTGCTATTTTTTTTTTTGTTTACATACACACAGGGAGGCTTAAAAATTAGGCTTAGACTTGCTTTTCTTTTTGCAAGTCATACATAACTTTTGTGTCAGAAACCTACTGGAAGATGCAATAATGTACTGGCTCTGCAAAATACACAGTTGTCTGCAGGCTTGTATTAAAACAGTGTTGAGTGAAAGGCAAGTTTGTAGCCTTCTGAACTGTTAACTTGAATGCTACTTTCAGTTGAACTTACAGATTCACTCCAACTTCAAGAGAAGTGCGAGATGCTTGGTTATTGTAGTTGATGTCTCTAAGCTTCACCCAAAAGACAAAAAGTTTCTGTAGGCTGGGTACAATATTGCCGAAGAACAGTAAGATAACAGTGAGAACAACTTCCAAGCTGTAGTTGGATGTTGGGTCCCTGAATGGTCTCTGAGTCTCTTGAAGTCAGCGGGTCATAGCCTATGCCACGGATTTGGTGCAGATGTGTGAATACACCAGCTCTTGTCCTCTCATGAAACCCTGTGACCGCAGTTGAGGAAGCAGTAGCACAGTCCAAACGGCGCCTGTTTCGTATTTGACTGTTACCTAACAGTTGCAGAAGAGGACTTCAGAAATACCCATTAGTGCAGTGAAGCAAAAGTCTGAAGTTAGTCAGTGCAGTTAGATGCTTGGGAAGCCTGGATTTGTTTGTGCTGCATCTCACTTTGTGGAGTCTGTGTCTTGCATTCCTCTCAAGTGCTTCCTACCTGCTTAAAATGAAGCAAGGAGGAGTCAACTGTAACAATAACAAATGATACCCGTTTTTCCTAACTAATAACTTAATACTGGTAGAGTGCATCAGACTAATTGGGAGTGAAGTGACAGTCAAGGGGGGCAGTTGTCATGTGAATTGGATCCTTCCTTGAAGTCTGTTTTCTGTGTCAGTGTCTGGAAGGCAGACATAAAACCAGTGATGCTTTCCCAGTGAGACTAGTCAGCTGTTGTACCTATAGTGGAATAAAAGCACATACTCTAAATTTTAGATGTCTTCAGTCATATTAAAAGCAAATTAATTTATACTGCAGGCGCATGAAGATTTTATTGGAGAAAAAGAATATGAAAAAATGGTCTGACCTTGTAGTTGGCTCTGCTTTGAGCAGAAGGTTAGACAAGATGAAATCCTGAAATCCAGGTCAAAACCTGGATCTTACGAGCGTATGAACATTCACATTTTTACCAAGTAATCTTGCATTGCTCTGTGTCCCTCTCTTTCTTGTGGCTGCTGCTTTTTTTGCTGCTGTATATTCCTCTGTGTTTTCCAAATGTGGTTTTATGCATGCAGTCCTTCAAAAGTCTTTCGACAGTTTTGTCTGGTAATTTGTACTATACTGTGCTTAGTAAAAATATTTAATTATTCAGTTCTGTATAATTTTGGTGGTTTTGACATGATCAGCACAAAAATACTTTGCAAATTCATTAGTATATAGGTGGAATATACTAATTGTTTGAATGTGACCCAGTCTTATTTGTATTAAAGTAGCATTGAAAGTTCCCTTGCCTTGAAAGTTAAAAAATCTACAGAATTTTGCAACAAAATATTTCTTTGTTGTGATAGAGAGTTGGTTAAGTAGGAGGATGATTTCTTTTCTGGCCTCAGGTATTTCACTGCTGTTCACTGTTAACTGATTTAAATGAGAGATATTTAGGGCAAGTCCCATAGAATAGAAACCCTGGATATATGGTTTATAATTCCTTCATTTATGGTTTTGGCAGTTCTTCTTTGTTTCCAATATAGTCATAGCTTTCTCTCTAAATCAAAGAAATTACTGGTTTATTTGAACAATAGTGTAAGTTGTTGAGTTGTTACTTCTGTGAAAATAGAGGAGTTTATTGCCTTTTTCATTGAAATTTTGTAGAAGGACACTGCATTAGTCCACTTGAGAGAAGCACTGACAAAGCGAGTTCTTTTTCAGTATGTCACTTAACCAAAAGTCAGCTCTGATGAGGTCATTCTTGGAGTTAACTGCTCTGAGTTGCAAATGCTTCTATAAAGTAATTTCTTTCCCTCCTTATCAATTACTTTCCAAAGGCTCATCTGTTGAGTAGCAATGGTACAAAAAAGTAATTTCTCTTCTGGCATATAGAATAAACTGAGGTGCATAAAGAAACCAAAAACCCAACTGAAAATCATCTGCCTGAGATTGCATAATCGAGTTCACAAACAAGTGAGGAACTGGAGTCTTGTACAAAAACTATCTTGTGCTGTTGTTGTGTCTCCTCCTTCCCTTCTTTTCTAACTATTTGAGTTTTATTTCCTTCTGATCTAGTAATTTAGCAAACACTTGCTCCTGTATAATAAGCAAGAAGCAGGTTTTCAGGAGTTCCTCATCATTATGTACTATATAGTGAAAAATCCAGAAAATATTGTTTCCCGGAGAGGTGGTGGATGCCCCATCATGTTCAACATTCCAGGTCAGGTTGAACAGGGCTCTCAGCAACCTGATGTAGTTGAAGATGTCCCTGCTCATTGCAGGGATGTTGAACTAGGCCTTCCAACCCAAATAATTCTGTGATTCTATGATTATATCTCCTCTATAAATTCTAATAATATGGAAATATGAGGTCATTACTGGAAGTATATATATATGTGTATATATATATATTTATGTCTGTATCTTATGTATATATCTCATAAGCAGTAGAGCTATTTTTTTATTAGAGCTAAATCCTGCTGAGTTACATTTCCCAATCTCTTTCAAGTGCATAGAAGAAATGAAACGTGAAGCCAGACCTATTAAGATTGACAGAAGACTGACAGGTGCGAACATAATTGATGAGCCTTTGCAACAGGTAAGTTCTAACCAGGACTATTTAACCTACTTTTGTTTTCTTTGCAAGTATTGGCTATGTAATACAGAAGTAGTTGAGGGACAAATAGAATTTCAAAATTTTATCATATTTGAAGTGATAAATGAAAAAAACATGGGAGATGGGCCAGCATATTGGGCAATATATGAGTATGTTTTCAATATATTATATTTTCTCAGTGTAGTGGTGATAAAAATGGTATGTGCAAACCAGTCTGAAAAAGAAGTGGTGATAAAAACTGTGTGTGCAAAACAGTATGAATAAGAAGTTCCAGTGTGTGAATTTTAATGTTTCACTCCCAGTTTCCTAATGGTAAGGGAGTATCTTTCACTCTGGTAACCTTTTAAGATAACTGCTATTGCATTATCAGGCACAAAAAACTGTTGTATATTTTTTTGTCCTTTTTCATTAGTTCTTTTTTTTTTTCTTTCCAATTTCAGGTAATCCAGTTTTCCCTGAGAGACTATGTACAGTATTGGTATTACACACTAAGTGATGATGAATCCTTTCTTCTGGAAATTAGGCAGGCTCTTCAGTACGCACTTGTTCAGTTTTCTGCCAGGTAAAATTTAGTTTTATTTAAATCAGTATACTGTGGGTTGTATTTTAGTAGATAAGTGATTAAGTTTATCTACTAGCATAGTTCAGTGCGTTTTACAGAAAGAACATGTAAAAATTTAGGATTATATTGTGAGAAGTAGAGTCGTTTGCTGATCACTTAGGGAAATAATGGAAGTGATGATATTTGTAGTCATGATCTTTTGCAAAATGGCCATTTCAAAATTTAGACTAATGTCTAAAATCACTAATTGTTTTTTGCTTTTTTTTTTTTCCTTTGCAACTTAAGCATTAAGTTTGTGAATCATGATCTCTTTGTATTCAGGTCTGTTTCATGTACAGAGTAGGGCCACTCCCAAGGTAAGTCAGTCTGAAAGTCTGAATTCAACATATGTATCACCTCAAATGATTTTTGGAAGTGGTGTGGCTCTTCAATATGTAAGAGCAATGGGTAGTTTAAAAAGAATAGTAGTCTGGGGAATGAAATGGAATGCCACATACTCAAACCTTTTTTTTAGCACAGGATTGATTGAGAACAAGTGGATAGTTTGTTAATTACCCCTTATTTCTACTGCTGTTCCCTGACTTCCTGCTACTTGATTAGGCAACTTGTCTGGGAAATTCACTTCTTTAGTATGGCTGATTTCTCAGCCCAGGTACCACGTGCCTTTATATCCATATACTCATTTATTAAAGTTTTTATTTCTGGTATTCATCCCACTGTGCTTATTGTTACCTGCTTTCTCTGCCGGGGAGGTGTTGGGTCACTTTTTAGCAATTTCAAGGTGTTGTTATCCCCTCCTTCTGTTGACTCGAAAATGTAAGTTAGTGTTCTTTTCTGACAGCAAGGGTCAAAGATAGAGAGCTGGATTTAATACTAGGAAAAATTAATTATAATATAATCTCACCAGTAGTAAAATAATGGCAATCCTTGGAAACAGTATTGAAATAGTGAAATCTATGCGAAATAAACTATGTTACAGCAACCAAACTTGCAGTTGCATGAAATGGACCTGGCTACCCAGCTTCAGTGGTTTTTTTCTGTTTGGCAAAGTTACTTCATTGGACAGTGTCAAGCACTGAGTGTGTGTCAAAGTAGGTCAAGTTCTAGCAAGTTTATTTTTCTTTCCTGCAGTACTATAGCTCTTTAAAAATAGGCGCTGCTCCTGTGTAATTGTGTTCTGCTGTACAAAGCAAATCAATTTCACAGGCCTGCAGCAGTTCTTCTTCTGCAGAAAAACTGATGTGGTGTATTTATAATGCCAGTAGTTGGATACAGCTGAAGCAGTTTAGGTTAGTACCATTGCCTGTAGTTTCACAGAGCCTGTCAGCTTCTGGGGAGAATGAGTGCAGTGGGCATTTTTGTTCCCTGAGAGCTGCGGCTTTGGGCGCCTGGTGTAAGGCTGCCACCCAGTGGTTTTGTGCGGTTCTGTCTTGTGCGGATGGGGGATCTGGATCGAACCATGGGGATGGTTTGATCGACTGCTCTCTGGGACAGCTCTGCTTCTTATTTACACGTCTAGATTTTGCAGTAGCCTTCCCTTTCTTCCAGAGTTCCTTATCTCTTTCCCTCTCCTCGAGGAAAGAAAGAGTAGGTAAGAGAACAAACACAAAAAAGGAAGTGCTGTAGAAGGATTCCTACTATAACAAAGTGTGCATCTTGACAGAGGTCAGGCAATAAAATACTTAGTGCAGGGTAAGAGCTGTTACTAGCATCAATATTCGTTAAACCTATAATGCAAAATGACATTTTTAGTTTGCCTAGATAGGCACAGATACCATAAAAATAGCTGTATCTTTTTCGCACCACTAAGGAAGTCGTTTTATGTAAATCTAACAGTGACTATTTTCTGATCTAAACCTATGTGTGTTGTTGAAGAGTATGCTAAGTACTTCATATAAGCTGTGGAATCAATTGTTGATAATATTAGATTGCATTTAGTTTCAAGTAAAATGTGTGTTTTCTCACTGGTGCATATTCTGCAAACTCAGAAGAAAATTTTGATTAGATGTCTTCCAAAATGGTAGGAAGTAGGGCTGAAAAAGACCTGGAGGGTATTTTAGTGTTATGTTGTAAACTGTTTGTATCAGAATGTCTCACAGATATTTGACAATGTCACAAATCAGAACACTGTTCCAGATGCAAATGTTGACTTTCAACTAAATCAAACATAAATATTAATATGGTGCAAGAGTGGTATTTTACAATACTTGGTTTTTCACTGGATAGGCAATTAGGAGACTGATTTATTTCTTTGCTTTTCTATGATGACTGTCAGTGTGGTTCTTGGCAGGAAGGAAGGAGAAGTGGAAATTTGTTGTTGTTCTTTGTGTTGAGAATAAAATAATTCATTTCCATGGATGTCCTTTATTGATAGGTCAAAGGAAACAGACTGGCAGCCTTATTTCACTACACGACTTGTTGATGACTTTGGCACTCATCTTCGAGTTTTCAGAAAAGCTCAGCAAAGGATAGCAGAGAAAGGTGATCAGATGAAAGGTAATGTGAAATACTTTTTATTTGAGTCTGAGTAGGCTGGTATCTTCTGTGTGTGAAATATAGTTAGCCTTATTTTGTAATTCAAGTTTGCTCTCAAGCTTCTAGTCTTGACAAAATCATGCTTTTTTGGTTTTCTTTTGCATAGATCAAGCTGAGGAACTTGTAGATACATTCTTTGAGGTTGAAGTTGAAATGGAAAAAGAAGTCTGTCGTGATCTAGTCTGCACTTCTCCCAAAGATGAAGAAGGTCTCTCAATATTATCTTCTGAGTAAATATTTTAGTATGGGAGACTAAATTAAGATACTAACAATTGTGTTCACAGTATGACACGCATTAATTCTTAGTATGTGACTTTCGAAGTGTGGTTATCTACCATACATATATATTTCCTCTGGTTTGTACATACTAATGCTATAATTAAAACAAAACATGTACATATGTAAGTCTTCCTCCTTTCATTGGAAGAATTTTAAGATAGAAATGTTTTTTCCTGGGAGGGAGGGCATGGTTTTGCAGATTCTTCCTGCTCTTTGTTAGATGTGCCTTCCTTATCACTGTTCTGTAGTCTTCCTTCAAAAAACACTATGTTTTTTGGCAAAGTGTTGAAGGAGGGGAAAAAAGCTGTATATATTAAGTAAGGAAAATGCATTAGAGTTAGGTTGTTGGGGTTTTTTTTATCTTGGAATTTGGCTTTTCTCTTGGGTTTGAGGTAGATCTTTCTCATCAGTGCTGCTTATATATTCCATCTGAAAGCTGCTACTGTGATGCTTGAACTGTAAGAGATATATGATTGTATACTTGAACTCAAAATTAAGGATTTATCTATGGGATTTGATGATATCAGGTAAGATATGAAGTAACATAATACAAAATTGTGCTGAGGGGTTTTTGTTTTCCTTCTCTAGGATTCCTAAGGGATCTGTGTGAGGTTTTACTGTATATATTGCTACCTCCTGGAGACTTCCAGAACAAGATCATGCGATACTTTGTCAGGGTAAGTACAGACTCTAAAAGCCAGCCCAATTTTTTGGTTTAATGTAATGAAAAAATATTTAGACCTAAACTGCTGGTCTTATTTTCTGAAGTTGGTCTGATTTAATATTAGGGTATTTTAAAAGGTGTAGAGTCTTGATAAGTATTTAATAGCAGTGAACAGTTTGTGTGAAATGTTTTTGAAGGTTCTTTCAGTTCTACCAACATGAGAAAAGCATTAGAAAATGAATGTTGTTTTTCTTGAGGTTGTTTTCTTGAGGTTGTTTTTTCTTAGGGAGGTTTTTCTTGTAATTTGTTGTAATTACAAATTACATTTGTAATGTTAATTGGAAGAGAATGTGGTAGTGCCTATTAAATGTTTTCTGTAATTACACTTTTGTGTTTTAAGCTCTATGCAGTGATGTTTAAATTGTTGCAGTTATACTAGCTTTATGAATCAGTGTATAAAATGATCTATTATCCTTTGTTTTTTAGGAAATCCTCTCCCGAGGAATTCTTCTTCCATTAATAAACCAGCTCAGTGATCCTGATTATATTAATCAGTATGTCATATGGATGGTAAGATTTAAAATGATTAAAATTAGTTATATTTCCAGAACTTTTTTGTATAAACCTTTACTTGTGTTCCCTATAATCATGATGGACAGATGTCCGGTATAAACATTACCACTGGGTATGTTGGCAGAGGTAGTGTACTTTATATTACATTTTATGCGCACATAAACACACAGAGTCTGTATTATCTGCGCTCTTCGTTTTGGTTGTTCAGCAGAAGTTGCCTGACTGAGGACAAGTGTATGACAGAATATGAAGTTCACTCCCCTGACTGTTCTGCTTGGCTGTTAGTATGGCAGTAAGAGTGGAAGTGTTTTCCCTTGACTGTGTTTACAGTTTGTCCTTTCAAGCCTAAGAGGCCTCAAGAATGAAAACTAGTAAGATTTATTTTCAGCTAAGGAATTGCAGGGCAATTGTTTTAGGACTGTTTGTGTTAACCCTAAATAATACAAGTGAATGGGAAGAAACAAATATTTTACTTTGATAACTCTCTAATGCACCTGCAAGAAAAGCCCCCCAACTTTTAAAAGTAGTATTGTATAGTAAAGCTAACATAAATAGAATATTTGTTCATTAACTAACATTACTGATTCTTTGCAGAGGAAGTTAAAATTTACTCTCATACTGTATTATCTTTTTTAGTTCATGAATCACGTTTAATTCCCCCCCCCCCAACTTCTCTCTTTTTATTCATAGATTTTAGTCTTATAGTGTACATTCAAATACTGTGCTGAAAACACCCTTCCATTTCAGAGTTCTTATTATGTATGGAATATGGAATGGATTCAAGTGCACATGTACAATGTTTCCTTCACTCCAGCCTCCTCCATTTCATGTAAAAGTTTGCATGCTGCTGTTCTACAGGAACCTAGCTTTAGTAAGAAAAAATATTGCTCATCTGGACCAGAATTCTCAATTTTTGATTCCCCTTTCCTCCTACGCGTGTTCTTTATTTGTAACTTGGCCTCGTTCTTTATTTACTGAGCACTGCCCCTGGCTGCGTCCAGAGATAGGATTCTGAGTTTTTTATAAAGCTTTCTGTTATGATGGTGATGTCCTAAATAAGTAATTTTCAAAATTGCTTTCTGAGATGAAGAAGCAAATGTGCTGGGTGAAGGATAAGGAAAAGATTTAATAGAAGTCTTATGAAATGGAGATTGTCGCAGAAATTAAGGTCAGAAGTAGAGATGACTGAAATAAATCCTGGCTCCTTTTGGAACCTTTGACATAAAGTCAGACTTGAATGAAAAAATCAGTTTCTGAAAAAGAGAAGTTTAGTTCCAGGTTTCTAGGCATACCACAGTTTGATACTAATTCTGTTGCAATAAAATACAAAGCTTCAGTATAAAATTAGAAGTTAATTCAAACTTCTCTCTTCACTGTGAAATTCGTATTTTTACAAAACGTTTGAAGTTCAAGTATTGCTTGTACTATTACTTTTAAAAGCAGATTTCTAGGGAGATTTTTCCATTAACTTTGATCAATAGTATCCAGTCTTCATTCTTTCTGCTTCGTGCAGCTCATGTCAATGCAGTTCTGCGGTAAAGACGAAGTATTACATTTCCATATCAAAGTGAGCATTTATAAGAGATGTGGGTGAAGTGACTTTTTTGGCTTCAGATGGTAAAGACACCATCAGAACGCAACCCTCAGCACCTGCATGCATGTGTTGTAAAGCTGCCAGCCTTCCCCTAATCTCCATGCTGTATTCACAACACAGTTTCCAATGATCTTGGCAGCACAGCAAGCTTCCTTCACTTGCACAAATTCCTTTGAGTCCCTAGAGCAGGTTCACTCTATGCCAATACTGGTAAAATAGTATGTATTTAAATAGCTTCATAGTATTTGCCAGGGTATCTGAATTCGAGTTCCAGAGAGGAGTCATTTACTTTTTTTTTCCTCCCCAGTAGGTTATGATTACATTGTAGAATGTTATAGCTCTTTTTGTAATTCTGTATCTTCAGAAGCAATTACTCTGGGAGCATGTGTACTTGCCAGGGATCTTGGTAAAGGTGAACCTTTTCAGTGGTCTCACCATTTTCTGCCTACTTAGCTAAGGAGATAATAGCAGAAGAAGGTGGATTGGATTTTGGAGAAGATCTTCATTAAGGTGGTTGATGGACTTTCCATGTGTCTCTGTTGCACTTGTTGAGAACAGAAAGTGATGGTGTGAGATAGGTTTTGACTGTGCATGCTTTTTCTTTCTTAGTCCATGTAAAATTTCAGTACCAAAAGGAAGATGTAGAAGCATCACAGAATTTTCAAAATGCCACTTTGCAGTGCTGTATCAAATTCACCTGAAGAAAAATCATGTCTTGTGCTTTTAGCTGTTTTGCATTACTTACACTGTAAAACTTTGTGTTTCAGATTCGTGATTCCAACTGTAACTATGAGGCCTTTATGAATATTATTAAATTAAGTGATAATATAGGAGAGTTGGAAGCAGTGAAAGATAAAGCAAGTGAAGAACTGCAATATCTTCGATCTCTAGATACAGCAGGAGATGGTTAGTGCTGCATTGTTTTGCAAAATACGGAATGCATTTAACAGCATGATCTCTGTAGAATATTGCAACAAAATAGAAGAAAATAAAAGCTCTGATGCAGCATAGTATAAAGTATTTTATTAAAAAAAAATTGCATAAGAAATGTTCAAACATGGATTTTCATTTTCGTAAGTGTTTTGTTGGTTGGTGTGTGTTTGATTCCTTTTTTTAAGTATAGAGTATTTGGTTAGCTAAATGTATTTCTGTTAAATCAAAACTGCCTGACTGGTGGTTCTGAATTTCAGTAATATTTAAGGTATTAATGGTAGTCAGTTAACCATTAATCTGAAAAAGGGAAGAGAAAAATATTTCTTTTTGTTTACTTCCATCAGCGAGGTATTTAAACTGAAAAAAACCCTAAGACTTTATTTAGTCATCTGCATTTCTTAATTGTCTTTTTTTTGCTTTCAGATATCAACACTATAAAAAATCAAATAAACAGTTTATTATATGTTATTAAAGTATGTGATTCAAGAATTCAGAGGTTGCAGTCAGGAAAAGTAAGTGTTTTAAATTTTTTTTTAGTTTTGAAAGAGTGAGGTTGCAAATGACTGACTAGTTGTTTGTTTTGCTTGTTTTATAATTTAGGTTTGATATAGTTGGTATGTTTGGCTTTACTTTCTTGACTCTCTTAATTTGGCCTGGCTGTAGTTCCAAGATAATGTAATATTCTGCATATATTGACTATTAAAATGGTTAAGCATTCTATAGGTGGACCTGAAGGCATTACTGTAATAGCAAGAAATGACATACTGGCAGAAGAAAGTGTGACAGAGATGAATTTAAGTTGTGGTGAGCTGCAGCCCATCAAATGCTGAAATTAATTCTTGTTAATTAATTTTCTGCCACTGTCACTGTTGATGAGGGATTTGGTGTTAATTTGACCGGTAGAGCATTACATGAACAGCACTATTAAAATCCACCTTATCATGTAGCAGAATAGCTGCAGCTCGTTTTGAAGGCAAATAATTATGGGAACATGACCTTCTAATCTAGACCTTCATTTATTAGTGATTGTGAAAATAGCTAATCATTGAGATGTTACTTTATTATATGTAATGTAATTTTTTTTATCCTATCTGTTTTGTGGTAAGTATAAGTTTTAAAAGTTAATTTTAAAAAAGCCTCTGAACACACTGAACTGTGTCTTACAGGAAATAGATACTGTGAAACTGGCCGCAAACTTTGGAAAACTTTGCACAGTCCCTCTGGACCATATTCTGGTAGACAATGTTGCACTACAGTTTTTTATGGGTAGGTGTTAATTTGTCTGATCTGTTTTATTTATAAAGAATATGCTAACTCACAGGACTGTATACTTGGAATTGCTAAATATCAGTAGTGAGAATATTCATCAGTTTTGTTGGTGCTTACAGTCCTTTTAATGCAGTAGATGGAAATAGTCCAGGAAGTTCCTAGAGCTCATGGAAGGTACTTCCTGACACAGTTGGTGAGGCAGCCAACCTAGAAAGGTACCTGTTGTTTGCAAACAGGGTGATGTGATAGTTGGAGGCTGTCTTGGGCATGCAATGAACACCCTTGGTCAGTTTGCAGATCGTAGTTAAGCTGGGCGGGAGTGTTCATCTGCTGGAGGGCAGGAAGGCTCTCTAGAGGGAAGTTGGCTGGATTGATGGTCCGAGATTTGTATGAGATTCAGTAAGGCCAAGTGCCAGGTCCTGCAGTTCTGTCAACCTCAGGCGGCGCTACAGGCCGGGGGCAGAGTGGCTGGAAAACTGCCTGGCAGAAAAGCACCTGGGGGCGCTGGCTGACAGCAGCTGAACGTGAGCCAGGAGTGAGCCCAGGTGGCCAAGAAGGCCAATGGCATCCTGGCTTGGAACAGCAATAGTGTGGCCAGCCGGACCAGGGCAGTGATTGTCCCCTTGTACTCAGCACTGGTGAGGCCACACCTCAGATCCTGTGTTGAATTTTTCGGACCTTCACTACAAGAAAGACATTGAGGTGCTGGAGCGTGTCCGGAGAAGGTCAACAAAGCTGGGGAAGGGTCTGGAGCACAGGTCTTAGGTGGAGTGGTCGAGGGAGCTGGGGTTGTTTAGGCTGGAGAAGCGGATGCTCAGGGGGGACCTTACCACTCTCTACAACTGCCTGAAAGGAGCCCATAGTGAGGTGGGGCTGGTCTCTTCTCCTAGGCAGCCAGCAACAGGTTTAGAGGAAATTGCCTCAAGATGTGCCAGATGAGGTTTAGATTGAGTATTAGGAAACATTTCTTCACCAACAAGGTGAAGCATTAGCTTGACAGGCTGCCCAGGGAAGTGGTTAAGTCACCATGCCTGGAGGTATTTAAAAGACATAGATGTAGTGCTTAGGAACATGGTGTAGTGGTGGACTTGGAAGTGGTAGATTGGCAGTCTTGAGCATCTTTTCTGACCTAAATGATCCTATGATTCTATGAACCTGCTTTTTAAAACTTCAGTTTGAACTGTGTCTTCATTTGTATCATGCTGTACAAGCCTGTTATATTCACATGGTAACGATGGATTCACTTCTTACATGTGCATGTGAGGATTCAGTGCTTAGTTCCTAGACTTTGCTCTCACTTTTTTTTAGTGATTGTTGCCAATATGGATATAGTATTTTTTAAATTGACTCTATATGGCAAATTTTCCAGATGTATAACCAGCTTCTGGTGTTCCAAATGTAGTCAACATCATAGAGAATTTCTATTCCAAGATGCACCGCAGTAACTAGGGTTGTGTGGTGTCTGTTTTCTGTAGATTACATGCAGCAGACTGGTGGCCAAGCACATCTGTTTTTCTGGATGACAGTGGAAGGATACAGGGTTACAGCACAGCAACAGCTGGAGGTACTTCAAAGCCGGCAGAAAGATGGAAAACATCAGACTAATCAGACCAAGGGTCTATTAAGAGCAGCTGCATTTGGAGTTTATGAGCAATATTTATCAGAAAAGGTAGGAATAACTTAATTCTGCATTGTTTGGTGTTTATTCTTTGTTCAGGTACTTCTTTGATAGTTATGACTAAGTTAATATGAAATGGTTGTTAAGTAGCACAAGTTGCTTACATGTTGACATTGATGCTATTACTTGTGTATCTTCTCTCTCTCCTTATGTCAAGCAGTAAGAAAGTCTTCCTCTTTTGTGTTCCCCTCCATTTTAAAGGCTCATATTGCCACTGACTGTCCTGTCAAAAGTACTGAACGTGTTCCTGAGAAGTTGACTTTCTAGAATAAACAAACTAGAGACAATGTAAAGACAATAAAAAAATGTCTCTCTGCATATGCTGTCCTTTTCCTTCCTTTTAGTCTTCCCTCCACCCTTGCCTGCCCCCTTAAGAAATGTTTATAAAAAAATGGAACCGAGTATTTGTCCAAACTTGGATTAAGATTGGGTTAGCAAATGAAATAGCTTCCTGTGTGTCTCTACAACTGTCTGTGTAAATTGCTCAAATACCACCATTGGGTGTCTTGCAATAGGCAGTAGTGGATTCTTCTGTGAAAGAAACCACTCATCAACTTGTATTCACAAAACATCTTTGTTCTGAATTTGTGTGTGCAGAACAATCACCTCTCACTCAGAAATGGGCAGAGTTGACAACTGTTAGCCTTTCCTCAGATGTTTCAGGACTTTATCCCATTACTTTCTTATTGGCTTGTTCTTGATTTCTGAATCTAAATCTTTTTTAATAAATAAAAACTGTTTTTAAGTCTGAGTAAATCTGATTTAGGTACTGCTTCAAAATGTATGCATAAATTTTTTTTGAGGCAATTCCTAGTGTTTAATTGTGAAACTTCCCAGTTTTGATACAAACGCTGAACTTAATTTTTGGGGGTGAAGGGGATCTGACTCCTGTTGTATGTTCTAGACAGTTATAGAGATACTTGTGAAGAAGAAATTTAGTTTACTTAGAGAGTTGCAGCATTGTATTGGATTTTATTTGTGAAAGTAGAACTTCCTTATTTTTATGCTGCAAAAGTTGATTTAGATCTCTATGACAGGCATCTCCAAGAGTTAATATTGATGACAACTTAGTAGCAAAACTTGCAGAAACACTGAACCATGAGGATCCAACACCTGAAATCTTTGATGACATTCAGAGAAAGGTATACTCTATTCGTCCTTTATTTCATAAGAACTGTTAATGCTATAGAGTGTAAAACATAATTACAGACATTAAAAAAGAAGGAAGTTAACTGAAAACCTAAAACCTGTGCTACTGTTTTTCTGTTCTCTGAAAATCACACCCTAAATTGTCAAATTTTGCTTTGTTATTCGTGAGTCCATAGTTTTCAAAGCAGTAGACAGAAGGAGTAGGTGTCCTGTATGAACCTAAATATGAAATACAGTTTAGAATTGTCATATTTTTACTTGTGTTAATGCACCAATTAAAAAAAAAGTCATGAGTAGACTAAATAAGAAGTAGGGTTTTTGTCCAGTTTTACTTCTCTTTTTCAAAGGTGGATGTAATGGTCCCATATTAAATTCTATATCTGTTCCCAGAAATTAATTTGGCTGGTCCATTTCTGCAAACTTGCACAGTGGAGCACTCCGAAGCAGCAAATACTGAAGAAAAAACCAGTGTTTTTACTACCTGCATATGTAGACTTTATCACTCAAGTCTAATATATGTATTTAAAAAGGAAAAGTGAATGATTGATATTCTGGCAGTAACTTACATACCCAGTCTGAAATGGTTTTATTTTAGATTATTACTTTGATGTTCTCATTCATGCTAAAAATTAGTGATATGAGCTGTAGAACTTATAATCACACTGTTGTACTTGAGGCTCACATTTAAGACTAATGAAAGCACCTTGTGAAATCTGTACTGCACAAAGTAGGTTTAAGGGCCTTGCTTGTGAATTCCGCTGAAGAGTATAAATTTCCCAATGGTTACGAAAGAAATGAACTTCCTCAAACCTGGATGAATTGGGTTTTTTTCTATTTGTACCAGATGATAGTACTTGAACAGCGGTCCGTGAAAAAAAAAATCATTAAAGTATTCTAGAGTTGACAGGAGTATCCAAACATCATTAATTAATTCCTGCTAGATACAGATGTGTGTGTATATGTATATATATAGTACAGGCTGTGAAGGCAAATCGTTTGAGCTGGTGTGGTTAAATCTTTGAGAGTTAGGGCTATATTGTATTGGCTAAACTGGAAATTGTCATAAAGGTCACATATGGTGTCTTCCCTCCCTTTCTTTCCCTCTTCTCACCTCCTGCCCTAAGTGTTTGCAGGTCTACATTTATAGTTTATCCACAAGGAAGGACTGAGATAACTTTTTATGAAATGGATAAAGACCAAATAGGTTTATAGTGCAATTGGAAGGGTTAAGAGCAGAGCTCAGAAGCATTTACAGCTGTTGTGCTACTTCCCTTCTGAGATGTGCAGGTCTGACTAGTTGGATATTTTCTGAGATTGTGTTATACTTCTGGCACAATGAGTTCTGAGAACCTTTTCCTTAGGAGTAAGTCAGAGACATGTATGCACAGATACTTCTTGTTCAAGTAGAATTTATGAAAACTAGTCTGGTTAATTAAAAAATGGAAAAAGTGTTTCTGAAATTGGCATTTTTGTTTCAATAAGGTGTATGAGTTGATGCTGCGAGATGAGAGGTTCTACCCTTCGTTCAAGCAGAATGTGTTGTATGTGCGTATGTTAGCCGAGCTGGATATGCTGAAGGATCCCAGTTTCAGAGGATCAGATGATGGTGAAGGAGGTGAGCTCTGTATCTCTAAGGGGTATTTCCTGGGACCATTCTTTTCTCTGCTTTAAAATGAAAATTAAAAAATTATCTGCACTGTTTTTAGGAGATTAAATACTTCCTGTGGTGTCTCTGATATTTAAATTAATGTTTCCTTCTTGTACTTTTGTGTGTAAATTGTTTTGGGATTCACATAGGGTTTTCCTTTTAGTAACTTTATTATAATCTCATATAAATTCTTGTCAAGTCTTGGTTAACAAGTTTGTCACTAAAACAAATAGGCGATTCTTCCATTCTGCTTTTTTCTTAAAAGTATTTAGAACTCTTCGATTTATTGGGTTCTTTTAGTACTTAACTATACTCCTCTCTGGAAATAGAAATTGAAAGTACATAGGAGATGCATCTTCTTAAAGCAAATAAAATCACTGTTCTTGTTAACTGAAGTACAAATGCAGTGGAAATTGTTTTCGCTATTAAACTAGCTCCTTAATGAAGCAGTATCATGTGGGGATATAAATTTTAAAAAATATTATCTGAAGTATTTATTTAGGAGCTGTATGTTTATAAACACATATTTCTTTAGGTGTCTTTATTGGAAATTTGAAACACTTGCGTGTTGCGTGCAGCATTTGCCCAGTGCCACAGTTGTCCTTCATTTTCCATAATATTTTGTGCATTTTTATTTATGTGTGGCCCTACAATGGGGGAAAATCTTCTAACCTGTTTTTTCCTTTTCTTTTCCTCTCTGCTCCCAGAATCTTTTAATGGATCTCCTACTGGCAGCATAAATCTGGTAAGTGCTGGGTTTTTAAATTATTTTTTTCTCCTCGACAGTAGAGAAAGAAAAAATAGAGTAAAATAAAATAGTTTAACTTATGTACATTACAAGTTTTACCTCACTGCAGTTGAATTTCTGAAAAAGTTCTTGAATCAAATTGAAACACACAAGTTATTAATTACTCTGTAAGATAAAACTTCCTCTTTTGTATTTTCCCATGTTTAATGAAATTTTATGTTGTTTCTCATAGAAACAGTTAATATATGGAAAGCATAAATTAATATCCCTGTTTGGTTTTCTTAAATAGATACAAATTTATAGTTACATAGTAATAGGTGAAAACAAATCCTTTAAAACAGGAATCTCAAAGGATTAAATTCAAATAGACTGTAAAATGAGGCATTTATTACATTTTTGTTGGTTGATTTTTTTTTTTTTCATTAGGACTTGATTTGGAGACATTGAAGTATCTGGAGTTTATTCCAGCCATGAGTCTTTGTTTTTTCATCTCACCAGTTTCAAGTTTAATTTTGTTTTTTTTTTTAAAGTGATTCTTGATCTGTGTCAGTTTGTCAAAACCTTTTCTTTGTTAAATGAGTGTACCTAAACCAAAACTGCAAATACAATTATTTAAAAAGGAAAAATCATAAGAAGTTTGATATATGTCCTCCCCATGTTTCTGCAGACAGTGTGTAGCTGAGCCACAAGGTACGCAAGATTCAGTCGAGCGTATGAGAGTATGCTCCCAAACTTTTTAGTTTTGTGAAGGTTTACATAGAGATTTACAATCTGCATGCAATTTCCTGGCTTACGTGATGCCTGGGCCCTTCTGGTTTGTTCTTGGAAGGTGCTGTAGCTCCTTAGGAGTTCCACTGCATTGCTAAGATCGTGCTTGCACACAAAGGAATGAGTGTTTTCTAAAGGAATATGTGTAATATTAATGTAGATGTGTTTCCGTGTGGGGGTTGGTTGTTTATGGGGTTTGTTTTTTGTGGGTTTTGGGTGTTTTTTTTAATTTAAATTGGGATTTTCTTTCCTACTGTTTTCCTGTTGTTTACAGTTTGAAATGCAAAGAAAAGGGGAGGTGTTTATCTGATACAGTTTATGCAAACTCCTGGTGGATGCAGAAGAAAAACTTGATTTAGCCATATTTTTTGAATTTACATACAATTCTGATAACTTTCCGCAAGAGTCTTTTAACTGACTGATCTCTTTAAAAGATCTTTCAAATGTCTTTTAAGTACTCTTTCTAATCATGTGACATATGAGAGTTATATTTTATGGATGAGGATTTGTCATTGTGGTGGCTCATCTGGCTAGTGATTGTTTGCTGCTTCATTTCATGTGACTTTCCAAGCTAAATTAGAAAATCCTAAAGTCTGTATCAAGCACTGTTGCAATACAAATAGGTATTTGCATGGGACTCTTCAAAGTCTTGACTTTTGTTTTTGCCGTGACAAGGGTATTTATAGAATACTCCATTTATTATAAAGAGTTAAGAATATTCTAGCAGAAATACGTAAGTAAATTTCTCTTTATGCAGAACTACTTTGCTTTTCTGTAGTCCATATTGTTCAGGGTGTTCAGTGCTTTTACAGGTGTTTGAATACTGGTAGATTAGTTTTTGCTGGCTGAATTCCATGTCAAGAGTAAATGTCTGTACACATAGTTTAGCTCCCTTGTGTTAGTCTGTTACATAAGAAAAATAGACCTTGGAAAGGTTACTTCAAAGGTCAGGGAGTTTCTGTACTTGTAGCTAATGACAATGTATTAAATAAGATTGGGTTGTGATGTGATGTGATATTTTTAGGTTTTTAATTAACTTTTGTTTCTGTGAATATATCTAGTGGCAGAGATACTAGCTCATATTAAATGTCTGTCTGTTGGGTTATCTGTTCAGGTTTCAACCTTTTAATTTACTTGTATTAACTGTTGCTGTATAGTGCCTTGCCACAGCAGTTGAGTGTTTCCTAAAGTTCGGATTATAAAATAAATTGTCTGCAGTTCATACTTTCACTGGAAGAATTTGGAAGACAGGCTCAAAACTGTTTTGAGGAAAAGTTGTTTTACAAAAATGTCTTAATTTCTGCCTTTTGATTTGATACATTAGTCTACTATATTAAATCAGTAGGTCACATTTTGGGAGTATAAAAGCACTATAGATACTGATAGATTCTTGCAGATTTACTCTAAAGGATCCATAATGGGAGCTTTGCATTGAGTAAATAGAAGGAGTTACACAGATGTTAGCTATGCAAGACCTTGAAGGGCAGCAGAAGTGGCTGGCTTGAACTTCAGCAGTCATTAGCTTGAGCCCCACTCAGTAATCACAAAGAAGTCTGAACTTGAGTGACAGTGAAGGGAAGCAGGAAAACAAGAAGTAATTATACCTTTAAAAAAATATAGCAGTACCCTAATGTCAGTATTTTTCAGCAAACAAAACATTTGAGCGGTTGACAGTTACTTGTCGTCTTTTATAACATCACATCCCTTCCATCTTACTGATAATCAAATCTTAGAGCTTTCAGAATATCAAGTACCTACTTTATCCAAGCTTCTACAAATGTCTGCTGTTAGCCAGTCTCAGGTGATACTCTGCTCCTAAATTGGACACTGCAGTATGGAGCAGCACACCTTACAGAGTCATTGCTGTCCAAGGGACTTGCTCAAGAATGGACTAAGTCGGAGTCCTGAGTCCAACAATGACTGAAAGCAAGTGTAAAGATTAAAGGAACAGCCCACTTATGGTGATACTTTACCAGAATACTCTCTAGCATCCTGTAACTTAAAGATTGGGAAATTCTTGAGGTAAAGATGATGTCTGCTGTCAAAATATTTTTGCATAAATTCATCTGTTCTACCATTCGACAGACATAAACTTTTAGCACTATAGGATGTAGTGGCAAAACAGATTTCCCAAAAGGGCTTTTCTTTCTTCTACCTTTTCTCAGTCTGGGACCTTAGTACCATAAGTCTACTATAAGCTGTATCATAAAGATATTCAGGAGACTCCCTACTGTGACACATGTATTCCGACACTTTTAATCTGCCTTTTATTCAGTATCTAGACTTTATAACAGAAATGTTATTTCCCTTGCCTTCCATAGTAGGCATTTAGGCAGAGACTGCCTGAGGTGGTTGAGGAGGAGATAGAGCCATTCCTTGTAGAGAACTAGAGGAGGAAGAAGTGGAGTATTATGTTGGGATATTGTGGGGTTGATAAAGATTCAGAGGAAGAAGGGGCAAGAGCAGAGTCTTTAAATAATTCATGTTTTCAAGTCCAGCGTATCTTTTGATTATAATCTCGTATATTGTTTTATGTGTAAGGAAGCAGAAGAGATTTAGAAACTGAATTGACGTAGGTAGAGGTTTTAGTTTGATACGGCTATGGCACTGCTAACCAATAAGTCTCATTCTAGGTAACTTTTTGTGGTAAGTCACTATTAAACTGGCTTGGTTAAGTTATAAAAGATAGCAGATAGCGATATTCATTCTGAATGTGTTTCTTTGAAGAGTTTTAGAATTCTGGAGTAAAATACATAAAGTTACTGGGATCCCAGTGCCTGTGAATTCTGCTTAGGTAGCTCTAACTCTTTTTTTTTTACCTGGTAATTTAAGGTTAGGATGCATAGTGGCCCATCCTCTATTTCTTTCAGTTGCATATTAAAGTCTTTCAACAGTCTTGAAGAGCTTTAATATGTTAAATCTTAGTAATCAGATGTATTAATTATAACTAAAAGCAAAGGTTCTCTAAAAGACACATTAGGCTTCTTTTGATCCCAGTAATTATTAAATATGGAGACAGAGCATTAACCAGCTGAGGGTCTACCTGTTCATTTTTTATGACAGAAGATATTCCTGAGAAAAATGTTGGCTGGTTTTTTTTCGCATAAAGCAGAAAAACTTCTGGTTTCTACTGCTGTGTGACATTTGTTTAGTGCGTAAAGACATTTGAAAGGAAACAATGATATGAAGGTAAAAACAAAAAGATCTGTTACACAACATCTGTATCTCCTCAGTTGTTTGGGAGATTTTCTGGTTTTGTTGGTTTTTTTTTCCTAATGCTCAGTAAAAGACCGTTTGTAGCTGTACTTCCATTAGAGTTGAGATATCAAACTAAAGTGGCAAGTATGTTTGATCAAACCTGAGTGGTCACAAAACGATGTGTGAAAGTGATGGGGGCAATGAAAGACCCTCTACTGTGCAAAAGAACGGCTTTGGTGACCAGGTAGGACAAACACCTGCATTGTTAGAGTGCACTGAGCTTTTAGTGTAGTGAACTGAAAGTGTGAAAATTGAATAGATTAATCAAAACACATCTCAAATACGATGTGTTTCTCATCTTAGTCTTTTTTTCCCATTTTTTCCTTCTCCATTGTCTCTCCCACCCTGCAGTCCTTAGATGACCTTTCAAATGTCCCTTCTGATGAGACAATTCAGCTCCATGCATACATCTCAGATACTGGTAAGTGAATCTGTTATGATGTCTGCTTACTTTTCTCCTACCATTTATTTTGAGTTTTGTAGTATTACAGGCCCTTGAAATCCTGATTTTTTCTTTTTTTTTGACCTCATAAAACATTTGAATTCATATTTTCCATTAAGTCCTTATGGAAATCTTTACAGTATTTCTTCTGTAGGTCACAGACCATATATCTGTAGTTAAGAAGTGATTTAATTTTTATTGTTTATGGTAGTATTATTATTATTACTGCTTTTGTCTCTGGAGAATCATTCATTAAACTTAGTATTGAGTAGGATTTATTTTAGCAATTATTTAAAGAAGTTCTGAAAGCCCTCTCTCTCTCTAGTCACAGAATTATAATTCTTGACTGTTTAATTCTCTTAGTATAATATTTTTCCCTTATTCTTTGTGCTTCCTTGTTGACTTAGCTTAGTTTAAGGAAGTGACTTCTGTCCTTATGGTGGTGGCATTTTTGGTTATCTTTTAAAAAACTTTGCCTAGAAAGAAATTATTTTCCTTTATTACATGAGAGCAAGCAACAAAAAAATCTCAGCTATTGTATGCAAATACTCTAGTTAAATTAGATTGCATTGGGTAATTAAATTGTGAAGTGGTCTTCAGATACTTTTTTGGGTAGATTTTACTATGCGACACACTTTTAAATCTATGCATTTATATGGTGGACGCTTGCTGTCAGCAAGCATTCAGCTACCTTACGTTTTAATTAAACTTATTCCAACTCAGTGTAAGAGTGGTGTGCACTCCAAGTGTCATGGTAGTCAGTCCTCAGGGAAAGGGGAAAATAAATTAAGAATCAAATTCTGCTTTTTTATTAAAATGGCATGCGATACTTTATTTCTGAATTACACTTAGAAGTTTCATCTTTTTGACCTAAGAAAAAAAGGTAAACTTAGAACCACAAATTACAGTTTTGCAAATTGTAAAATTTATAGATGGCAGCATGTATGGGTAACTATCAGCCTGACTCTGTGAATACATAATGCTCCAGGTGTAACAGGAGATATGTACAGGTTTATATCACAAGATAGTATTAAACTGCATCTGTGAGCACGTTCTTTTCCTCTGCCGATGAATATCCTTTACTGTGCTTGAGGGTTATATACAAACAGGATTACCTCTGTGTGTTTCAGAATTCACATTGTCTTGGGTTGCAAAATAAATACTAATTAAGAGGCTGTGACATAAGGGGCAGCAGGACAACTTCTTTCCTTTTCTGCCTGAAGTGGTTCTCCTAAAGGTGCCACTTAGCAGTGCCCCGAGATGTGTTCTGGTGGCTGCAGGGCCAAGTGGTCAATGTCAATGTAGAGGACAGGGCTTGTGCAGCATCTGTGGGGCTGGGAGTTCCTGGCTCCACTCTCTGGGCAGTCTTTTGGCACCATCCTGACTGCCTGCTCTTTCCCCTGGGGGTTCAGCACTCAACATTCTTTTTTTAAAGGGTAGATGGCAAAGACAAGATGCTCTGTGCCCTCTCTTCACCTTTCTAGTGTGTAATTCTTGCATTGGCAGCAGCTGCCACTATCCTACAGGTGCTCCCTGGCTACCTAGACAAAAGCATTATAATTCAGAGAAATCAAGACTGAAAGTGCTACAGAGGATGAAATTGATGATTTCCCAGGAGAATTGTATTTTATGGAGTGTGGGTGCATAGAAAAATTCAGAGACCCTGATTAAAAGTATTTTCATCTAGCCACTGGAAAACTGTAGGTTTCCCAACTGGATATTGGCTCACTCCTTAGAGATGGAACATGTTGCCAATTTAAATGGTGTGCAGTGTAAACAATATTGGTTCTAGGTTATTCTCTAAATAAAATGAAAGGTTTTGAAACAAGCTATACTGGGGAAATTCTGTGAGGGAGGAATGTCCAAGAAGACTTAAATATTTAATGGAGATCAAAAAGATGTTTGCTTCTATTTCAGATAGCTGTATGTGTTCTTTTCATTTATGAATTGACTTCTCCATACAATGTATATATGCACACACAGAGAATGCATTATATATATGTACACACACGTGTCTATATATGTAGTTTTTGTTGACTAAAATAGCATGGGGAGTGTTTTTTGTCTTAGAGTCAATAAAAAACTGCTGAGTTAATAACTACCGATGCCAGTAACAAAACTGAATGCTTGCAGCTTGCTATCATTGTCTTGTATTTGTAGACTTTTTTGATGGACAGACTTTTGCAATATGGTTAGACTACTTTGCAGACTGGAATTCCTTCTGGTTTCACGGTTGGCTTTCACCCCTATCTTGAGTTCTTTAGGTTAAAATATTTTTTTAGAAGATCTATTTACTATTTAAAAGTTGAAAATTTTTCTGTTTATGTTTTGCATGTCATTGAAACTTGTCTAACTTTAAAGCTGCTTAATCTCTATTTAAGTTTACGTAGAAAGTTTTGGAGGGTATCATACAGTGTTTAGGATAAAGGCATAGCTTAGTCTTCTGCTTGCATATCCATTTTTGTCTTTCAAGTCTGTCATTCCAGACATTTCTTCACTTCACATTTGTGTCCTTTCGTCTTCCTTCTTTCTGTTTGTTCCGTTTTTGTTTTTAAAACTACCAGTCTATGCTGACTCTGACCCATATGCTGTGGCAGGAGTGTGTAATGACCATGGCAAGACATACGCCCTGTATGCCATCACCGTCCACCGGCGAAATGCCAACAGTGAGGAGATGTGGAAGACATATCGGCGCTACAGTGACTTCCATGACTTTCACATGAGGATCACTGAGCAGGTAACCAAGCTCATGAAAATCTTTATAGGTGCCCGTTTCTAGAGTTTAATAACTGATGACTGTATGATTGCTCTGTGAAAAAGAAATGGAACTTCAAAAGTCTCCCGCCTCTTCCCACACTGCTTAATTTTACTTTAAATCTTTGTACGGAAGTGCTGTTGGTGTCAAACAGTGGTGTTTTAGTTACATTTGTCACAGAGATTAAGAAATAAAAGCTGAGGTTGGGAAATAGGTATTTAGGTTTTAAGTGAATGTTAAGAATTGGTGGGGTCCCAAAAGGGAGAGCTGGTAGCACTTCGCTATACTACTAGCAATCTGCCTTTTGCTGCTGTACTTGTATTCTCAGACTCTTAACCCTCCTAAAATGAAAGAAGGAAGAAATAGAGAGTTGTAATTCACCAGCTGGTACAAAGTAGAACCTGCTGACATGAAAAAATGATGAAAACGTGGTGCTTTTAAAAGGAGGTTGTAGTGCCTTTAAACCAAGCCTTTGGAGAAGTCAGATTTGACTGCATAACCTTTGGACTAGTCAGAAGTGTCAGTTCATACCCGTTTACTCTGTTATTAATTGAGAGTCATAGAGAACAAATTCTGTGCAGGTAAGTTAGCATTTTAAAGTTACAGCAGTAATAAAAATTGAGAAGGCTTTATTAAAAAAGCAAACGTGTTGAATATTTGGATTAATTATAAATGAAGTCTGACTTCCCTTTGAACTTCTGATGATCTTAGTGTGCTGTCAATAAATTTGGAATACCAATTTTAGTACTCCTTCAAATTGATTTTTTTAAAATTAATTCAGTGTTTTGAAGAATCCTAGTGAATTAGTGTTTTGCTGATACGGGGAAGTCATTTAAAACTAACGTAGCTTCAAATGAGTAGAAATATATAGCAAAAGCAAAGTTGTTCACAATATGAAAGCTTGAGATTTCTGGTTGCTAAATCTGAGTGAATTTACAGAGAATAGAAATGTTACCCTAAAACACTAAGATTGCAAAAAGTAAACAGATTTCTGTGATTCACTGTGGCATCTCAGATGCTCTCAACAGTTTTGCTTTGTATTGACAATAAAATAGTCAATACTATCTTACTGTCTTACTGTCTTGTGGGCTTGTCTGTGACATTTTTATTGACGTCTTAAGGGTAAAAGTTAGAATCATTGATTTAAAATGAATAGGAAGGGCAGGGACTGTTTGTTTTTCAGAGGAAGTAGATAGTTGATCCAAAATGGAATTGAAGTTAGCAGTTCAAAGTATCTGTATGAGTTTTTTTTTAACTTAGAGTACTAAATAGATTCACACCAGTTCCTTTAGTCAGTCATGTGATAAATATCATTTTAAGTAGATTCCTATATTTAAAATAGAGGCTATTAGTTGGTTACATTGCTTCTGCTTAGATATAAGAGTCCAAATAAAAACTAGACCATCTTCTGTTCAGTTATTTTCCCATATTACCTACTTGCAAGGGAATGGGATTTGTAAAGTTGTAAAGAGCTACTCTTTGGTTCTTCCTACAGACCATAAATTTTGTATGAGCTTCGTTGCCTTCCAGAGTTTAATGATACAAGAAGAGGTCTTGCAGGGACTGAATGGAATCCATATCTTTAAATCTGTAATGTTGTGGTCTTTTCTAGAGAGAAAAGGATGCAACCTGTTTCCAGGTTGTTTCTTAAAGCCTAGAATACTGTATGTTTCTCTCTTTATCACCTTAAGAATATTATTTACAGGAAGCCTGGATTCTGTATGGGGATAGTCCTGATTCTTCAAGTTCTGTTCTTGTCACTTTTTAATTTTTGTGCATTTTACCAAATATATTCAGCCTTATTAAGTGCTAGGGCCTCTTGTTTCCCTTCTGCTTCCCTGGGACTGCCATTCTTCCTGCAATACCAAAACAGTGGAATGCATGTCAACCAGTGCCAATCACTGTCACTTCCTGGAGAAACGGCACAGGTGATGACATGTAGAGCATGTTTTGATAACCTGTGTGTAAACTGGATGCTGCTGTCTCTCCAGGGATAAAAGCTGAATTTCCTTAATAGGCTTGATCAGGATAGGAAAGGAAAGAAATTTTAGAATGATATACAAGTTCTCTTGAAAATCTTTACATTTTATATAGTCTCATCATCCTAGTAACTTCATCCCAAATAATAATGATATGTTTTGAGGCCAAGCCTTTTGCACACTCTATTGGTCTGTATCTCAAAAGTGAGTATCGTGTGCAAGTTCAGAAATTAAATTTTACCCTTGGTAGTCTTCTGGGAATTTTCACGCATTTGTTCTTGACAGTGTACCTTTCCCTTTGGCTTATCCAAGGATTCTGAGTTCCAGGCATGATGCAGAATTTTTTTTGTCAGGTGTTAGATGGTATATAAGAATAGGTGAATAGAATGTCCTTATATGAAGACTTGAAACTCTTTAAAACAGAACAAAAAAAAATCTTCTCTTTTTTTTCTAGTTTGAAAACCTTGCAAATATACTAAAACTTCCTGGCAAAAAAACATTTAACAATATGGACAGAGAGTTTTTGGAAAAGAGGAAAAAAGATTTAAATGCTTATTTGCAGGTAAGCTGTTACGGGTTTTTTTAGCTCTGTGCTTGGAATTATTTTTTCAGAGGTAGCATGCCTGTGTGGTTTTTTCTTTTGAAAAAAAAAAAAAGGCTGTGTTGTTGTTGGTACACAAAACTAAGTAATATATCATAAGAACCTGATACTATCTCAGAAGTTTGCATTTTCTTTGGTGTTTTGGTTTATTCTCAGGCAGTTCTGTCACAGCTTTTCTGAGCTGATGAGATTCCAGCTATGTTGGTTTTGAGCTTTATGCCATTGACCTTCTCCAGCTGACACATGTTCGTGGTCACTTTCTCTTGTGCTGTTGCATAAGGATTTCCATGGCACCCACTCCAGCAGTGTAGCAAACCACACAGTTCCTCTGTTCAGACAAGGCCTGTATCAGCCCAAACAAAAGAATTCCATTGTCTTCCTTCATAAGGACTTTCTGGTCATTTAGCACTAAAATATGTTGACCAAGTCAATGAACATGTTAACAATAAATAATGAAGATGAGTAAAACACAGTGAAAAGACAGTTTGAGTGGTCATAAAGGTGTATATTTTTCTATGAGTTACTATAATTTGCATAGTGGTTAAAATTATGGGAATTACTAAGAGGCCCATTGTTTCCATCTTGAGACTAGTGTAATGTTGGAATAAAATTCAGGAATGAAAAAATACATTACTAGATGTGATGTCTTTGATTGTGTCTTGTTCATTATTTATTAAAATAACTTTTAAAAATTATTTTACTCAGCTCTTGTTAAATCCTGAAGTGATGAAAGCTTCTCCAGCTTTAGCCCATTATGTGTATGACTTCCTGGAGAATAAAGCCTACAGCAAAGGGAAGGGAGATTTTGCACGGAAGGTAAGAATGTTTTGCACTGTCAAGGGAACTTTAGAGCATTCATTCATGCAATAATTGCATTAAACGGACATGTTGAACAGATATTAAAGAGCTATATAGCACTTCAAAAACAGCTTGCAAGTGAGTTGCTTTAATATTTGGGTGGCAGAGTATCTGAGGAGATATGGAACCAAAAAATTACCATTTTTATAATAGGTAAATTTGTTTGTATGACAAGGAAATTAAATTTTGGAATTGGACACAGTGAATTGTACCAAGACTATTCTAAAAGTGTGTTTGTTGCAAGTTGCTTTCTGTCAGACATCTGTGATTTTTTTTTTTTTTGTGGTCTTATTCCTTCTGATTTCTTTTTTCAGTTCTTTACTCTGTGTTTGCTGCTGTTACCATGCTTTCCACTCTTCAGCCCAAAACATGATATGCGTTTCCCTTCAAAAGCACCTGTTAAGTATTTAGGTGTAGCCATCCAGAGTCATTGGTCAAATTCAGAGCTCTGTGCTCTGCATCCTTTTTGTTAAGCCACCAGCACTGTCTTCAGAGAAGTGGTTCTTTGTTCAGTTGACCAGTTTGTGTGAGCATCTGCTTTCCAATGCAGCCATTTCAAAAGTTTTAGTGATTTTAATATAAAAAGCATCTGCAACTGTATTGTCACTTCAAGTTACTGTCCTGCCTATATTCCTTAAATAATTAACAGTGAAACAGTTAAATATTTATCAAGGTTTATACAATGACTAAGATGTATTTTCCAGCTTACGAGATTCTTTATAAGCACAACTTTTTAAAGGGCATCACACTTGTATTTGTGACTCTGTTTGGACTGAATTTAGAGTATATAATGAAAGAAAAATTGTAACAGTTTCTTTGGAACTACTTTATGTTTTTAATTATACTTGCCATGATACATACTATTCCAGTGCTGTTTAAAAGAGGCATGTTTCAAAGATGAAGAGTTGAAAGCAGAAGTGAAACATCTGGAAGTGGAAAGCTTGGAAGGGAGAAATGGTATTGAATGGAGAAGAAAAGGAAAATAAATTCAAGCTAAGAAAAGCCAAGGGATGGGAAATGGAAATGACTCAGGAAAACATCTGTTGAAAGATGTAAATAGCTGCAGTAGGGCTGTAACGAATGAGAAATATAAATGGAAGTAAAATTAAAACTGTATTCTCCATTCTGTAATGAAGTTAAGTAATTTGAGTTGTTCTTTTGTATAATTGTTCTCCGGAACAGTGCCATACTTCTCATAGTGTATTAATATGCTGGTGTCCTCATAGATTATACAATTTTGGTTAAACATCTTCCCCTTCAGATGGACACATTTGTAAATCCACTGCGTAACTCTATGAGAAACGTATCAAATGCAGTCAAGTCTATCCCTGACAGCCTGGCAGAGGGAATGACTAAAATGTCAGACAACATGGGTAAAATGTCAGAGAGATTGGGACAAGACATAAAGCAATCATTTTTCAAGGTAAGAAAATATTGGTGGTTAATACATAGTAGTAAATTAATAGAGGAGTCACTATTGACTCACTTAAACTAATGTTATAGAGAAGAGTAAAGTCATTAAACAGAAGACCAATCTGTTTTGTACCTGCACCCTTTTAATAAGGTTCAGCATTCATTATATGACAAAAATGGAGGTCTTTGCTATTAAGTAACATTTTAAGATGGCATCTACCGACTGTCTTTACTTAATTCAGTGCAGTAACTTGAGAAGAACATGAGATTCACTGATTTTCTTATTTTTTAACCAGCCATTCTCATAAAGCTAATTTCCTGCATCTACTGTTTTCATTAGGAAAAACCCTCTATATTTTTAAACTCAGAAATAGGAGATAGCCTCTTTTCTGCTTATTCCTTGCTGGATTCTGGTTTAAATTAAATTTTCTTTCTGTCCTTCCTGCCATCTTTCCTCATCTCTTACGTTCATAAAATATAATACTTTAGAGGTGGGCAATGGTAGCATGACAGGCATTCTGGAAGTCCTGTCAAAATAGTAATCTTCAGAACATGTTCATCTTCCCTTTGTTTCTCTGGTTCTCCTCTTCCTGTGTGTAGCTGTAAGGTCTGTGATCAGGGATTGTTCCATTTTGTGCTACCAAAGCAGTTACGTATGGCAGATGTAGAACAGCAACTGAGATGAATGAATTAACCCTTAAACCATGAAAGGGAATAATAAATTTTGGCCTGGGGGGGATTGGTGGGTTTCTTAAGTACTTGCAGGGTAAAATGACTGTCTCTGGACTTTCTCATTGCTAGTAACTTCCCTTTCCCTGGTGTGTGACTAACAATATATTTACAGTTGTACTCACTGGGAAACCCATGACTTGGCAGGACTTAAGATCAAGAAGAAATACCTGAAGAAATACCAGTCTCATAGGAGTTTTTCGGTGTTTTTCATTTGGAGCATTAGGCACTTGATAAATTATATGTGGTTTGTCTTAATGATAATTGTGTTGATAATTTTGATAGCTATACGAGAATATATACAGACTTGATTTTTGGTTTTGGAAGGTGAAAGGACTATCTGCATTAGTTTGCAATTGACTTTTGACCAAATGTTGTTGTTTTATATTTTCATAACCAAATTGCTTATGAAATTTTTTCTGATTTATTCATTCTCTAACATATTTTTTCCATCATAAACATAACCTTTTTTATTGCAGGTGCCACCTCTGATGCAGAAAACCTATTCAGATCCAGACCATTGCCGTGTTGCAGCACCAATTGATGACAACGTGAGTCTGACATATGTCCTTTCAAAGTTGACACCTCTAAAACCAAACAAATGAGTTACTTATTCTGCTCTGAACTACACTTTTATTGTTTTCTGACACTATACCAGGCACTTCAAAACAATTCTAAGCTTTTTAAAAAGAAACTTGCATACTTCCTTTTAAAATTAGCATTTTTGCTAGCACTGAAATGGTTTGCACAGCATTGGAATAACTGGGAGAGTGCGTGTACTACTGCTTCTGTGTTTTATGGCTGTGTTTTATGTTTTTTGCTTTTTTTCTCTTCTCTCTCCAATTTCTATCTGTTCAAAGATAGTGTGGTACCAGACTGCCAGCATCATTTCAATTTGCATTTTATGGATTTGATTTCTGATGCGACCTTTTAAGGAGCATTTGTTTAATGGATCAAAAGAAGTGTTTGCCATGTTGTAGTGGCAGCACCCTTCAGAAAGTGTCCCTAAATAACAAATTTCTAGTATGTGGACACCTAAAATGTGTAAAGTAGTAATATTAAAAACATGAAAGTGAAGCTTAAGCTCCTGATGGTATCATAAGCTTTGGTATTTTACCATTGTTTTGATTGAAATATTGATCATGTATGTGCAAACTGGAAAAAAGCCATTTATCTCTAGGTAGGACAGAAAAGCCTAAGATTACCCGTCAGTATATGCATTTTGCTGTGCACCTGTTCTGCCCTTCATGTTTCAGGTTTTTTGGTCACATGAAAGCATTTCAGTTTGTTTCCCTGTACACAACTGCTGTGATCACTTTGTAGTTGTATTTTTACTCAGCTGATGTCTCCTTGAGTTCTTCTGGATTTTCTTTTCCCCATTACTTTGCACTATATAAGACTGTATCCCCAAGTTTGTAATTACAATTGTATTTACAAATATCTTTGGTACTCCCAAAGCTTCTGTTTTGCACAGGCAAAACAAAATAATATAATTCAAGTATATGAGCAGCTTCTCTGATTTCATTGATCTTCGTAAAATGATTAGATGTTGCAGTTCTTGATCGCTTTAAGTTAACATATCAAGTGTTAAAGGCACATTTCAGATATTTGAAAACTTTCAACTCTCAACTGCTCATCTAAGATTAATTGCTCACAACTTACAACCACTAAGACAAAAATCAGGCAGTTTGAATGGAATTATACTTGGAGAAGCAGTACTGTCGAAGTGAGCCATGGATCTGTACAGTCTCCAGCTGGATTATGAGTCTGTATTCCAGTTGCATCTAAAGGTGTACTTGTGTAGTCCACCAGAAGAATAATACTAATGTTTTTTGTAGGCCAATCTGTGTAACATTATCTGTTAAAAAATAAAATTATGATCCATTTTTTAATCTTCAAGCATAAAAGCACTGGATAGTCATGCAGGTTACAATGATGTCTAAATAAAAGGCACGTCATTGCAATGAAATGTCACTGTTTTTAGCATCCGTAAAAAAATGGTGCCCAGGAAAAGCTCCTTCCAGAAGTTTTTGTGTAAGGCAGTTGGAAGCACAGCAGCGAAGGAAGAGGTCAGGGATCAGGTCTATCTTAAGGACATATTTACATGTTTTAATTTTATTCAACTTCTGTAATAACTGTTGACTTTTGAAATAGCTGTTTCTTCTTGTCTTATTTTAAAAATTCAGTGTATTTGGTTTTATATTTAATTTTCAGTTTTTCTTTGCTACTAATGATGTTATAGAAGATTTAGGGAAGATTTCATATTACAGTAAAATACAGAGCTAAGTATTTGTCATTGTTATGCTTATACTGAAGCATTTGATGCATAAAGTATCTACTAAATCTGTAGCTTTCTTGAACTGAACTAAAAGTTTACTGTTTATTCTTTTACTTGGTGGTCAGGTGGATGATAATATTCCCCTGAGAGTAATGCTCCTACTTATGGATGAAGTCTTTGATTTAAAGGAGAGAAATCAGTGGTTAAGAAGAAATATAAAAAATCTGCTTCAGCAACTTATTAGAGCAACATATGGTGACACAATTAATAGGTACTGTTTTTCTTATATAGAGCAATTATGTCACTGACACTGTGTGCTCTCTGTCTACACATCCTTCTTGGTGTTATTAAATTATTGTGGTTTAAATCTGCATGCATTCCTCTTTGAAGAAAATCAATAAACTGAGTACAAATGCGGTGTAAAGTGGAGATAAACGCAACACATTACTGAAAAATTCCGGTAACTCTTACATGCCAGAGAACTTACAAAAGAACTTTCACGTACAAGAGTTCACATTTCTGTGAATGTAACTTAATATTGATACCTTTTGCTCTGTTTTACACTATACCTTTTTTTGTTAGTATTATTTATTACTTTCTGCGCTATTTCTCCTCACATCTCTTTCATGCCACAAATGATCCACTGGCACTGTCAAGTTATGTGAACTTTACTAAGGTGTAGTGTTAATGTTAGGTTTTTGCTCTCACACTTTAAAAGATGGAAGTGGGAAAGGAAAAGGACTCTAATGGGGTCTGTTTTGCCCTCTCCATATTCTTTGTAATTCACGTGTACCATTATTCATGCAAATGTGAAGTCAATTAATAGTACTAATTAAGTAATGTTTCTTGCCCTCAGCTTAGAAATATACAATTTCCAGGCTTGCCTTCTAGTTATTTGTTTCTGAAATGTAAACAAAAATAAAGAACAACAACAACAAAAAATTCTAGATACAGGTTTAGAACTGCATGGTTACTTCCGATTTAGTGCCATGAATCAAAAACCTAGTATCTAGCAGGTGAGAAGTAGCTTCCTGTTACTTTTTTTTCAGGACATTCCTTGCTGTGTCATTTCTTTTTACCCTTCAAAAGTATATTTGTGATGGTTTTATCATCGCTGTTAAACATACAGACTTGTGGTAGCAGTAATGATGTAACCATGTAATAAAATAGCACTGGGCCTTTCTCAAGTAATTCCTTGTGGCCAGTTGAAAACTGTCTTGAGAACTGTGCTTCCAAGAATATGCTGCACTGTTAAACAACTCTGAATACTTTTTGCTGTGTCCAGATTGTAGTATAAGCAGCAGAGTTTGTGCACAGGCTGCTGCTTCCTTCTTGCAGAGCTGGCTATAGTACTAGTTTGCTTCTGCATTTAGAGCCATTCCAGATACTCATGGCTTCCTCTGATCACCAGTCATACCTTGTCCTGGCAAGTTCTTGGGATTCAATGGCATTCTGCAGAAAAATTGTCCTTTTCTGTTTCTTAGAAAACTAAATTCAAATTGTGGTTAGGGAAACAGTCGTGGGATTATGGTGATACACAGATGCAGATATCATTTCTGTAAGCATCCTAGATTTGGATGTAGAGCTGTGTGTATGCATTGGTGGATGAAGGCCTGATGAATGATCAGTCTCTATCTCCTTTTAGGGACTGTGAAGTAACTGTACACACTGCAGCAAATATTTTGAGATTCTGAGAAAGTCCTTTGCTTACAGAAGCAGGACTTTGAGTGCTCCATGAAGAGGAGTACTCTACAAACAAACCAGTTGTCTAATGCTGATGGGAAATGCAGCACCAGCTTTGCAGCCAACTTCATTATTATATATTTACCCAAAAAGAAAAAATCTTTAGCTTTAGGGAGTGATCAGTGAACTTAGATTTCTATCTTGAGAATCAGTGTTTGCCCTCCTATTGTGCAATATTATAGAACCTACTTACGGAGTTGGAGAAAGTTGAAATTAGACTTTGTTTGCTCTAGAATGTTCTTTAAAATGATGCTTCACTTACGGGTTCTCTGCTTTAAAAATTAAACGAGAGACGTGTTGCTTTGATTTTAGAAAAATAGTTGATCATGTTGATTGGATGACGTCTCCCGAGCAAGTAGCAGATGCAGTGAAACGCTTCAGGTATGTCTTTTATCATAGACATTAAATATGAAGTACTCACCAATTGATGTCTAATATCTATATGTCTTCCTGTTCTTCATACATGAGGAAATTATTATCTCTCCAGAATACCAGTTGGATCATACACTGCTTTTTGCATACGTTAAGTGAGAGAAAGCAATTGTCACACAGAGAAGACTATTTTTGAGTTTTCTCCTCTACCTTAAAAACTTTTGCTTAAAAACTTTTTGTTAACCAGTCTACAAGAGCTAGAGTACAGGTATCCTTAGAAATGTCTTATCACTGTAGTGATGTGGTATCTTGTTTATCTTAATGAAGGCATGTACATGCCTTGCTTTTAAAGGCAAACAGGTTAGTGCTAAGAGAGCCCTAGCTCTGAGATAATGTTTGGACAGAAACAATGGAGCTGAAGTCTGAATTTGAAACTATCAAAGACTGTCTTCCAATTTCCTTGAAGTTTTAATGCCTTCTACATTGTGGTTGAGAAAGTGTTAGCCCTTCTTTTTTTCCCTATAGTTTGGAGGTTTTTTTGTTGGGGTGAAAGTCAAAGTAGGCTAATGGATTCTCCAAAGGGTCATAATTTACAAGTATTCTGTTATTCTTTGATTAAACTGTGGGAATGTGTACTTCTTATTCAGAAAAAGAATTGTCTTTCACTGGAGGCAAAATAGGTTATTAGACAGAGGCATGTCTTTTGCATTGGGCTTTCTACTACACTGAAACTATTTCTTCTCAGCTTTAGCTTGTTGAAAGGCTAACTGCTAGTGTCCAAATTCTGATAAAGCAATTAATAAACCTAAGCCTAGCGTCTCAGCAGCCATAGTCTGATTGGTAAAAGCAAGGCTTAGGTCTGTTTTATGTGGTATTTGAATGGTTTTGATTTGCATTATTTTATTAAAATTTTATTTCATCTGTTTCTTGTACTAAAAAATTATAGCTACTGATAGATTGAGTGTATTGTACTACTTGCTTTTGATTTCTTCCCTTTTTTTTTTTCCTCTTCTAATATTTGAAGTGTGTGTTAGGTTGTGTGCAAATAACTTTCTTGTATTTATTTTATGAGATAGCCTTAAAAGATTTAAATGAGCTTTTCACTTGATAAAATGTTAATGTATTTTGACAGATTTGCTTTTTTTGCAGAGATGCTTTTTGGCCCAACGGCATTTTAGCAGAGACTGTTCCACGAAGGGACAAAGCTATTAGAATGAGAACAAGAGTGGCAGGGAAGACCAAATTACTGGAGGTGATGCCAGGTAAATGAGTCTGGGATTAAACCCTAATAATCCTTACCCTATATTGTTACTGAAATTAATGTCAGTATTCTTGTTGATTGTGTTACGTACTGAAAAGAAATGCTGATGTATGAACTGTATTTAAATAAAAAGGTATTTAATTATTAAAGCATTGGACATTTTCACAGGTACTGTCAGTAATTCTCTCAGAGCCAAGCCAGTATTTAGTTTCTAGAGGATTTAAATTGTGCCTGAAATAGTTATATTCCCGAACAGTATGATTTCTTGCAAACGTGGTTTCTGCATATATAGGGTAAGAGTGAAGTAATTTTCAGAAATACTTTCTTCTGTAAGAGAACTTTTCGTTTAGTCATGTTGTGTAGAGGTGCTGTTACTTCAAATTTCAGGCTACATAGTTTGAAAGACCTAATATTTAGTTTAAGTTTGTTGTGAACATGGAAGTAGAATTTAGCTTAAACTTCTGTGTAAATTCTGTTTTTGTAGATGAACTGAAGCACATCATAGGCGCTGAGACCACGCGGAAAGGCATTCTTCGGGTCTTTGAAATGTTCCAGCATAGTCAGCTGAATAAGAGAATGGTGTATGTGTTTCTGGAGAGATTCCTAGAAACCTTATTTCCACAAAATAAGTTCCCTGAGCTCTTCAACAAACTGCATTCAAGGTCAAAGCAAATGCAGAGATATAAGCAGAGACTACACTCTACTCAAGCGCCTTCCTTACAGAAAAGGTGACACTTCAAATCGATTAAGCTGGTGTTTGTTTGTCCAGGATTAATTACTTGGGCAGATTCTCTGGGGCTTCAAACTCACATGCTGTCATTTCTGCACCAGTCTTCTAGTGTCACATATTAGATTATTAATGCATCTGTAAGACCTGTGGATCTTCTCATCTTCACTTGTAATTCAACCACTACCAGAATGGTTTGTGTGTCTTAAATGATTTGGTGCGTCTTCATGCAACATTGAGAAGAAAACTGGCCCAGTATATCAGAACGCTGATCCCTTCCGTTCCTGAATCGATGTTTTGCCAGCAATGAAAAGTGCCAGACTGTTCAAGTAAAGCACAACTCTGGTGATACAATTGAAGAAAAGGGTGTTTTGGCACTGGGAGATAGTGCAATGTGTGAGAATCAGGTGGAATTGGTCTATGTCACAACTGTTGAGGCTCTGTAGGGCTATTTTAACATTCCTGTAAAGGCTGAGTTAACCAGAAAAGCAGTCTCTGGAATAGCAGGTTCATAGGAGAGGGGAGAAATAGCTATAGCCCCATCATAAAAGTACATTTATTGAATAAAAGTTGAGGTAAGGTGGTTTTTATGCCACATTTGCATCACTTTTCATATTTTGAAAATTAAACTAACCTTATATCTAATGGGGGTTTTAGTAAAAGCAGAGGTGCAGTAGAAACAAACCCTTTATTCTGATTATTCTGTAGCTTTAAGGGCCATATGCTGCTCTTACAGCACCTGGCATACATTTTGCATGTAACTTCAGTGGAGAAGGAGCATCATATTTATGTTCAATTGGTCTATTGGAACATAAGTCAAGTTGATAGTTGTAGAAGGAAAGGGATATCTGTTTCAAAGAGGATAGATACTGTGTTAGAAGATGAGGAAATTGCACTAAGACACAGTTTACACACAACTCCCCACTAAAATCTGGAACTTTTTTGGGATGTAAAAGACTGTGTCCTACTTAATTGAAAGATTCCTTACCTTTTAGTGTGTAAGCCTCATATGGAAAAATGTTAGAATTACTTGGTTGCTCACAGGTAAAAGATTTCATTAGTCATATGCAAACACTTGGAAATTTCTGAATGCATCTCAGTGTATATATGAAAATAAAAAGGAAATAAAACTACAATATTTTTTTAAATAATTTTTTTATTTTTTGCATAGTGTAAAATTTTAATAAAAATTTGACATAAAGGCCCCACCACATCCATCTGTTTAGTTTCATTGAAGAAGTTCTGTCCAATTAAAAATCCAGTAACATCTGAATAATCCTGTTTGGCCACAGCATATCTCAGTTTGTGTTTTCTTTTCCACAGTCCCCAACTGTTTGAGCACTACCATCCTGAGTGAATAGAAGGTAATGTTTTAGAGTCCCTTTTTTTCTGAACGCTAAACATAGGGTAAGATACAGCTATGGATCAAGGATCCCAAGGATCCTTGTAGTAATTTGTGTCTTAATGAGAACAAATGGTCCTTTTATGCAAGTGAGAGACCTTTGATGAAAGCGTTCTGAGACAAGATAGAAGGCTCTCAAAGGACCTCGTTAAGTTGACTGACACCTCTATATAGATAATTTTTGTCATGGACTCTATTAATGAAATGTAGCCTTTTATCATACTACTTAATGATGATCATATTGTACTGTTAACGTTCTCATACAGTATGCATGGGCTCAAGTGCACTTGTTTTTTTCTTTATTGCAGAACTAAATGCTGTAAATTAAATCCCTTTCTTTTGTAATCCCCGTGAAGACAACTTGGTAAATATAGAAGAACCCCTCTCCCTTCCTCTCTGCAGGTTCTGTAGAAGTGTGATGGTTAAATGCTTTTGAATTTAACAAAATTCCTGAGTTCTGTGTGAAGTAATCAGCATAGCCAGCTCCTATTGTTTACATGCCTGTGTCTTCCTCTGATGTCAGGGTGCTCAAGCATAACTGATATCTGACTGATGAAAGATCATTCAGCAGTTGTTCTTGGAGATACAGTAAATATCTCATTAATCCTACCAAATCTAATTTATGTCTTTTAAGTCACCGAATTTGTTAAGCAGTATGAAAGTCGGAAGTTCAAATGCTCTTTCATCAAATCTGTGGAACCTTTTATCTATCTATAGGTACCATGAAGAATTACAAGAGGATAGTGATAATATACAAATTTGGCATATTTTTTTAGTTACCTGGTACATTTCTGTACAAAAATAAAATAATATCTCTAGGAATGTGAACTGAACATAATACACCGTGTTTATTACTCGTTTTACTTAATGAATTTATTACATATACCTATACACACATTTGTATATGCATGTGTGCATATGTATATATGTATTGAAGTTTTGTCTTCTGTATTTAATTACAAAATGTGGCTTCCTAATTCAGTGGTGCCTCTTGGCTGGCAAGAACCATCAGAAATGAGTACTTTTTGTTAAGGCGAGTTTGTATGTATCTTTATTTAAAAGGTTTTCCTGTCAACGATTTAAAGTACCCACCCTGTGAACCCATGCAGCCTATCATGCTAGGAAGTTTCCAAAACTGAATGTTAATATACAGCACAGTCTGGGTGTTTCTTCTGGCCTTTAGGTGCTGTGACTGGCCGCTGAAAATTGTGCCATTGTCAATAAATGCACTTGTTTTAGCCTTAATTATTTTTAAGAGAAAATGAGCAATTGAATTTTTCATTTGGTTCATCCTCAAGCTTGTGCTGCTGGTGTTTGCTAGAACTAAACAGTAAATTTTAAGTGCTACCAGAATGTGTACCAAAATGAAACTATAAATTCCACAATCTAAATTTTAATTTTGTGCAATATTTTCATTTAATGCATGTGTATTTGAATAGCTGTAAAATAAATGAATTTTTAATGTTCTGAAGTCTAGGTTAAAAATGTCTTCTCAGCTGAACAATTCTGCATTCTGTTGTTATGTTAGTTTATTTAAGGACTTGTTTTAAAAGTCTTTCTTGTTACTGCTTTGTTAATTCCTTTGTTCTCAATGATCCTTGCTCTCCTGAGCAAAGCTCATATATTACAAGGGAAGAATCTGAAGAACACATCTCATAAACTCATAGAGCTGTTATAAATTACTTGTGCATATCATTGTACAGTAAGTGTCAGCTGTGTGCCTAATTGTTCTGTTGATGCTTTTCCCCTCCCTTCCCCCTCCTCTCGTTTCTGTAGCAAAGAATGAACATGAAACGGGCTGCCATGGTCACTTCAACTGAATGGCAGAGGACTCTGAATTTTTTTTGGAGTTTGCATTTATGTTCTGTCCAATAGAAGGCTAAAAAATTACACTAATAAAGTATTAACAGGATTACTATGAGTCTCCATTTATTTTTCAAATAACTGCCTCACTAGCAGATACAAAAGGTTGCTAAAGATAAAACTATTGCTGTTTAAATAAAACAACCATTACTTGATTTTTTTTTTAACATTTTATAAACTGGGTTTGCTTCTAACAAATTAATCTCTCCATTCATTTTTGACCAGCGTTTGCAGAGAGTCCTGTATTTTAGAAAGAAGCAGAAACAATGGGATTGTATGATGTTGGAGGGGGGGTTTATATTGTTGCAGATTTCTTTACTCTTCGGCTTTTTCTCCCCGGGTTTATTTTTGCAGCAGCTGTATCTGCCATGGGATCACAATTGTTACCCGTGATATATTTATTCCAGCTGTTTCACATTCATCAAAAAGATGTCCTGAGCTACAGAGATGTTAGTTCTTTGACCCTTGAGTGAAGTGTTTACCACTTTGTCTTGGTACAGGATATAGAGACGTATCAGGAATTTTACTAGCTGATTGGAAGTTCTTATTTGTTGAACCTGTTATCGTAGGGTAATTTAATGGCAAAAATACACTCCATAATAAGCTTATTTTCCAAAAAGTCTCTAAAATGTCTGCCCTTTGCTAACTGAGGGTTATATGTATCTGTGGCTTATTTAAATCTTCAGTCAGGTTATTTAATTTTGGTTTTGATGTCTAGTGCAGTGTTATTGCTAAAAGTTTTCATGGAGTTTGGTAGTCAGTATCAGTCTTCCTTAACTGCAGATTCCATAATTTATCTCCTGGAAGAAAGGAAATTGTATCATGAAAACAATTAGTTCACTTTTGTTATGTATTTCAAAAGAAATTAAGCTTTAGTAAACATTTGAAACATGTATGCCACTACAGTGTGTCCCTCCACAAAATGCATTTGACTACTTCTCTATTCAGATATCTCAAATAACTGTTTCCCAGTTATTTGAGATATTTGCCATGTCTCTATATTACTGTGGCGTGTTGGGTTTGGGATAATCTGCATGGGTCAGTTAAATAATTTGATCCCTGGTTCAGCAAGGGCTAACCAGAATTCTCATTTGGCATTTTAGAATTGGACTAGTAATTAATTCTGAGGTTGGGCTTAAGTAGATTATATTGAACAAGATTATATTGAATTTGTTGGCAATCAAGACCTACTAAATGGAGATAAGGAATGTAGATTTCAAAAATTGTATTGTTCTTTCTGACCATAACACTTTTGAATATGAGTCCAAAGTAGTCTATTGAGGTTTTGTGCTGCATTTTCTCAGCTTGAGCTCTGGAAACATGTTAATTCTGAATTAGATTGAGAGATAATGATGAAATTTTTCTGTTACCAACTTATGGGAGTTTTAGGTAAGAGATTCTCAAGATTATTGGGAATTGGGAACCTTCTTCTTCATTTGGAATATGTGAAAGATGGTTCTGCGATTTACCTGGTAATTCCATGCACAGAATAGCCAGAAGTTAGGCTTCTTTTTGTTCTTTTTCTTAAAGTAGCCAGCCTGTATTAGGGTAAGTATAAAACTTTGCAGATGTCAGCTCCCCTTCGCAAGCTACAGGTGGGTCAGAAATACTTCTCAACTTCTTATTTGTTTTGAAAATTTAAATAAAACCTCTATCAACATCCCATTCCAATACTTTAAGCTTTTATACTGTTTATACAAATTAGTAAATAATTGAATTTTGCAGCATCATTTATTTTTTTGTGCATCTCTAATATTGTGTGCATGTGTACTTCTGAGACTTACACATTTGGTATTGAGCATTTCACATCAGAGAAATACTATTTCACATGCAATACTTGTTTTCTTTCCAATTAGCTATTAGTAGGTTTTTTCACAGATGAAGAGAAGCACTCTCCAAATAAACTGCCTAGTCTTTGCAAACTGCTTTGGTTGAACACATCAAAATTAGTTAAATTTTCTCAGCTAGAAAATACTTCTCTTTTTGTTAAAAGGCAAAAAAGACCTAAGTGCCACCACTAGGAATTGCCAGAGGTAATGTTCGCTGCTTCTGATTATTTCTTTTAACAATCAGCAAATCTCATGTTCTTCTTTCCAAGGAAACCTAAACCAAGGAGTCTTAACACATAACATTAGGTTATATATATGTACATAAGTGTATGTTGTGTGTTGCAAAGTATAAAATTAAGTACAGTCCTCCTGACTATTTCTGGGGGAAGTGTGCAGTTTTAAAATCAAATATGGGGAAATGAAAAATTACGCTCTTGATTTTTTTTTAAATATAAAATATGCCAATCTGAACACCTTTTTTTAAGAATTCTTTTTGGTTGATTATTTTCGGTTTTTAATCTAATCAGTACTTTTATACTTGTAATAATCACTCACATCAAAAATGGCCCAAAAAGAAAAGAAAGGACAGGCATACATTTGCGTGTCCCTTTGGCTACACGAAGTGTTTTCAGCTACTTATAGTGTTTTTAATGAAGTTGCTCTTAAAATATAATGTAAACACGTTTACGCTACACGACAAATGTAAACACATTTATGGTGAGTGATGCCATGCTCCCATGCATTGCTTAAGCAGTAGTGGGACTGGCTTAAAGGCAGAGGGGTTGTGTCTGTAGAGATGTGGACAAAGAGCTGTGTTTTGTGGGCATTACAGGTGTTCAGAGCATGGGAACACTGGAGTTGTTAAAGAACACTTTCAAAGCAGAGGGAGACACAGAGAAATCTTGGCTAGCAGAAGCTGATTACCAAACAGTAACACACAAGCTGGTGGAGCACGGGAATGGGCTCCCCAGGGAACGGTCACAGCACCGAGTCTGGCTGAGATCAGGGAGTGTCTGGACAGCACTCGGGCACATGGTGTGATTTTTGGTGGTGTCCTGTGCAGGGGTCCAGGAGCTGGACTCGATGATCCTTTTGAGTCCCTTCCAGCTCAGGATACTCCGTTGGATGATTCATGAATTGCTGTCTGAGCCTGTTTTGAACACCTATTCTATGCTTTTGCCTTCTACGTGGTGGCCATCCCTTTAAATTAAATGAGAAAGAAACCACAGTTGAGACTTCTGCCTCTGTGCCTCTTTTTTATGGGCCTGGAATAATTTCATTTAAATGAATCTTCTCTTTCCTATTAACAATTCCACATATAAGCTAAATTCCATTCTAACAGCCAGCTGCATCTTTTAGGTAATTTCAATTGACAAGTCCTAAGAAAAAAATATTCTAAGGATAATTACCTGAGATTTTCCGTACTTGCATAGTGTATTACCCTAGCAAATCAAGTTAAGAAAATTCTACTCTTGCTTTTTTGTGTTTGAAGTAAACCAGACAATTCTAGTATTGTTTGTGCCCAGTAAGTTTTACAGCAACAACTGTTTAGTGTAGGAATAAGTTTGAAAGACTGTTTTTTGTTAAACTGACTTAAACTTACAAAAAAATGTAAAATATTTCCAAATACAATTAAACCTGATCAAACACTTTTTAAAATTTGCTTTTTTTCAACTCTATAGTCAAAATTTAACACTTTTTTTGTTGTTGTTTTTCCTCAAGTTATTTTGTTGTAAGTACGAGCAGGGGATAGTATGTTTCTAAAAGCAGATGTATTTTGAAGGAGATTGCATAGTGCAGATGTAGAGTTGAACGATGCATGTGATAAGGTACTCGTGGACAGGCAGTGAAGTTACTGAGCCCAGTTAGGAAGAAGTGGAGTAGAGGAGCTGAAACCCTCTTGAACTGTAGAGGTTAAAAAGAGGTCAGGCACTGGAGTTCTTGATTCTACACCCCTTCCTCTTGTCTGTCCTTCCCACTCCCTGCAGAGTGTTTTGGTTATGCTTTATGGCTTCAAAATTCAAGAAGCTTGTCTCCTGGCGTGATTTGCTGCTGACATTTCATAAGAATAATTGGTTGTATGAGATGAAAATAAATACTTCAGAAATATTTATGAATTTTCATCCAAAGCTTCATGGCAGCTAGTTCCAGGCCTCTGTTCTCATTTATTCTAACCCTGAGCCACGTTCCTGGTCTACATTCCTCTCTCTTTGCAAAGTGTTTTATGTTCTGTGGTTTTTATCGGTGTGTGATGGTCCAGTAGTGCCTGAGATTTGCTTGGTATAACAAAGTGATTTTGTGTGTTAGTATGATCAGTGCATGTGGTAAGGGAGCTCCACTGGGGGAAAACTGACACACAGCAGGTGTGCAAGGAATAAGCAAAAACATTTTACTATGATAAAGATCGTGAAACTGAAGGCCAGAGAATGTCAACTATTTCTAAGACCCCTGACATTTTCATGAAGTGGTCTTACAGTACACGCTTGCCATCAGCTGTTCAGCTGTGGAGGGTTTTGAGAAAAAAAAGTTAATTCAATGCTGCTGTCCTTGACAAAGTCCCAAAACTTCATGTTATTGCACAAAAGTCTGTAAGCTTAAAAATTAGTGGAAGTTTGAAATATTTTCTCCCAACGCACTTGGTCTTTGTGCATTGTAGCACGTTTGGGGATGTTTGTGGGTGGGATCATGCTTTGCAGTTTGGTTTGAGGGGTGCAGGAGTTTGTGTTTCTAAGCCCCACAGGATAGGGCTGAATATTTGCTGCAGCCAGGTGTGATGCAAGATGGACACAACCTTGCCCAGAGGTAAGCTCCCAGACAAAGGTAAGCTCCACCAAAGGCATTTGTTCTGATAATTCTGGTGCTTTTGGGAAGACAGAAAGGTCTGCTTTGAAAGCTGCACTTCTGAACTTTCTGTTCCCACAGACCTGCTGATCTTTTTGTGTCAGTAGAGACTTTTCTGAAATTACCAGGGCTGTGGGTGTACAAGGAGGTTGCCCTGGATTTAGCAGTTGGATCTGGCATATCTTCTATTTAACATTATCCTACCAAAAGTCAGGGATCTCCTTGGCATGTGAGTCAGATCAAGAGCGATGACTGGTGTGTTTGCAGGTCGATTTGCTGAAAATCTGCCCTAGTTTTCCTCCTAGGAAAGAAGCTTCAAGTAGGAACGGGTTGTGTGGAGCCTGCACTGAGCAGAAGCCTTGAGGAACCTCTGGTGAGTCCCCAGTTGAGAGTGGGCCAGGCTCAGTGCTGAGCCTGTGGGAGCATCCGTGTCTGAACAGGAGGGACTGCCCAGGCAGTGGAGGAAGAGTTTTGCATCCCAACACGTGGTGTGACCGGAGGAATGGCGTTCAGGCGTAGCGGTGTCGGGGTGATCTCCTGCGCCCTCACACATAAAGCCTTTCTTCCGTGGAGCCCCAAATGCAGGCTATACAAAATCATGGTTCTGCTTTCAGGGGCACAGAAGGGCTCTGCAGGGAACAATTTGGTCGATCGCTTTTCATTTTAGTCCTTGCCAGGTACTTCAGGATGGTGCTCACAGGTTTCAGCTTATTCTCTGAACAAAAACTACTAAGATAGCCTTGAATGATGCAGATAAAAAACTCTGTGACTTTTCCAGCCTAGTGCTACTTTGAAGCCCTGTCTTTAGTGCTCTTTTTAAAATAAATAGTGTTTAACTGTTTGCATCACCATATTTTTGGTGTATCGGTCTGGCCAGCACAGCTTCACAGTAGTTGGCACTTATACCCTCTTGGAAAAAAACCTTCTCGCTACAGGTGTTTTTCTTTTTCTGTGAGGGGGTTCTAGAAGGTCACAGAAGCATGAAATCTATCCTAATTCAGCTTAGCTGCTAATCACAGAGAGAGAAAGGAAAGTGTGACTGAGTATTGAGTAAATGTCAGTTGGCACCTGTTTTCACAATCTCAATTTGTTTTTCTTCTCACACCATATTACACCTCTTAATTTAATTTGTGACCGGCCTTTTCTCCTTCCAGCTGTCCAGGGCTGCAGGGCACACGTTCCAGCTGGTGTTATCAGGGGCTTTGCTCAGCCTGAGGGCTGAGCTGAGCAAATCACCCAAGTCCCGCAGCCGCCCAGGATCTGGGTACTCTCCCACTGCCTTATCTCACTTACAGGCTGGTAACTTGATTCCCTGGACCTGAAATGGAATACACGTATTTCGAATACCTTTAAAAAGTCTTTCCCATCCTAACTATGTTGTTTTGGGATTAAAATGGACTTTAGGTAACAGAGTGGCCCATTCATCAGCTTTGCAATAATTATGGTGCTAATGTTGATTTAAGTTTGGTTTTTTGAAGAGAAAGGTTCCTGATGGCATTTGCAGAAGGGTAGGCTGCCTGGCAATTGTACTCCGAGCGTGTCACGTGTAAGGGCTGCATTCTCCTTCTCTCCCGTGTGAAAGCACATGAAAAACAGCAGGGCTGGAGAAATCCAACATCCCACCCCCGTGCCCCAGAAAAGTTTAAGACAGTCCCAGAGTGACGTTCAGAGAAGTAGCAAATTTAATTTCTTGGACCTCAGGCTATGATAGCTTAATCCTTCCTCTCCAGAACATCTATCTTCAAAAATAAGATGCAAGACAGTCTGGCAAAATTAACAGACAGACTGAGAGATGATGAATTTTTAAGATACAGAAGCCAGTGTTACTGCCAGAGCTTCTCTTTGTGTAGATCTTGGTATTCCAGGCGAAGAAAGAAGGAAATTGCCCAGCCCTGTTCTCCCTGAGCAAATGTTTCTTGTATTCTGTCAACTCTCTGAATTTCTAAAAATTATAGTGTGTGTATGTTGTAGTGCATATTATTAAATAGGCTGTTAATTTGCTGTACAGAAGCTAATCTGTTACCAGCTCTGACTACCCCTGAAACCTGCTAGCTAAGGATACTTCCATCCTGATAAGCTCATTTTTTTACAAAAGTCATTGTCACATTTTCTCTGACTGCTGTTAGCAATTTCTCCCATTTTAATTTGGGAAAAGTCCTGTATAGTAGTATCGTCCCTATATTAAATGATACTGCTTCTTTTCCTCTCCATAAGTGGTTCCAGAGAGTGAATATGTTAGCAGTTGTCTTTGAATAAGTAGTCAGGTTGAAAACATATTTCTGAAAATGGGTTCTAAACTGAAGAGCTGCATGAAGGGTTTTTTGTTCACAGTTTTTGTTTGTTTGTTTAGTTTGTTTGTGGTTGGTTTTTTTGGGAGGGCTTGGTGGCTTTGGATGGAAAAAAATTGAAAAACATTTAATGTAGAAGCAGTTTTGGTCAGCATGGACTGTGGTTACAGGTGGTATTGGCAGGGCAGGAATCAGACTCATGGTCTTGGAGGTGGAAAGGGCAAAGACCTGGGTGGGAGTGGCTGTCAGCCCTGCCAGCTCACAGAGGCTGTTTAAGGAGGCTCTAGAAAGTCTTTCTCACTTTCCCAAACCCCAAACAATTGCATTGTTTGCATTAAGGATGACCCAATATTGTAATTCATTTCAGCAGATCATTCTCTGCTGCCCTTCTCTGTCATTTTCTTGGCTTTGTGTGAAAGCTCCTGGTGGGCAAAGGATCTGACATCTATTGAAATGTTACCCCCATTCTGCATGTATTTCATGGATGTGGGATGGATATTTGAGAAGAAACAATCTTTCAGTCTTCAGGTTTTGATTTTTAGTAAGTCTCTGCCTGCACATGATGACTAAAGAGGAATTTTTAGAAAAGTCACTCTTGTCACAGCTGGTGACTGCTTGAAGCTTGAAACTTAACACATGTTGAGGCTATCATCATATGGGTTATTGCAGCTTGCTTTGTCTCCCAGCCTTGGCAAGGGCAATCTTACCTCTGCAGAGCACTGCCACAAAGACCATATTTTTAACTGGAGCTATTGTAATTTTCTGCTTTTCCTGCTGTAGTTGTTTTCAGAGTACATGAACTTTTTAGTCCCCCAGAACCTGTAGAAGCAGTAACAGGAAAAATTAAGCTGCAGAGAGATCCCCTAACAAAGTCAGAAAAGTACACTACGGCAGTTTTTGGCAAATGATATTTAAAAAAACCTCCACATGCTCATTTTGATTTGCAATAGCCCTTTTTTTTTTTTTCCCCAGGAACTGTCCCAGCTGTACTACTTTATAGTTCTCTTAGACCAGCTTCCTGTGTGCAGCAAATGCACTTTGAGCAAATGTGAAGAGTCTGATGCCCAGGTGCAGTGTGGTGGCTGCTTCTGCATCTGGTGGGAGACCTGGGTCTGCTCATAGCATCACCTCCCTAATCACCCTGGTGCAATGAGTGAGATAGATACATCCACGAGTGATAAAGATTAATTTTTCTTCATTTTTCTGATGTTTGCTCTCTTTGTAGTGCCTGATATTCAGCAAAATTTTGCCATAAAAATTGGAAGCTTCTCTGTTTTGAATTTCCGTATTTCTTTTTCATCTCTCCCAGTCTTACAGGTTTGCCATAATAGAATTATTAGGCTGATTTTTTTTTTTGTTTGCCTGTATTTACTTATATTTTGTGCTGATTGCCACCACTTTGAGTCCAAAATGTGCAGATGGCAGCACCTGATTTTCACAGATTTCCAGCTAAACTCAGAAAGCAGAAGGTTTGTATAAAATGTTGGAAGAGATTTCTGACTTGCTGGCAGTCTCCCCTCTCTCTTGCCTCACTTTGCCATCTTTATTATAACCCTTACATTGAACCCTGCCGTTTCAAAAAGGTATCATAGGGCTGATATGGCACACTTGTGTGCCTGTTGCTGATGACAGAAATGCCAGGTAAAACTTCAGCGTGTGCAGGTTAATCTGTAGGGGCTGCTGAATTTCTCTTCTGTTCTCTCTACTGAAGGATGCTGCTGCCTGAGATTGTCACACTGAGATAGGGAAAGGTGAAGCTAGGAAGAGAAGTAAACACTGGGAAAATTTATTTGCCTAATTATCTCTTGTGGGAGCAGGCTGGATTGAACTTCCTAAGATCCTTCTGTGTCCTGGTGAACTTTTATTTTTCTAAGTGAAGAGAAATTCCCTAACAAAAAAAACAAAGACTAAGGCACTTGGCTTTAAAGTAGGACCACTTAAAAGTAAGTATTCCTCTTTTCCTGCAGTAAAAGTTGTTATTCTGAATATTCCAGGCCCAGCACATCTTGAAAAGTTATGAGGAGTAACACCCAAACAAAATCTGTGGGGAGAAGTGGTGCATCCTTTTCCTGCAAGGAGGAAGAGGCTTCTCTTGAAAGGAGCCATATATTCAGTTAAGAGAAGCAAGGTTTCCTGGTTGAAAGTGTAGCAAGATTCTCCACAGAAGAAAATACAGAGATTTATTTTATCAGCTCTGAATAATTGATTCAAATCTATGAAATGAGACTTCTGAAATAATTGCCTGTTTTAGAAGGTCCCCATTATATGGGCGCTGTAGTGTCTGTATGACTTCTCTGTCAGACCTGAACAACTCCTGTCCTGTGTGTCTCAAATTACTCACACAGAGCTCCACTCCCAGCCCAGGATGACGGGGAAGAAGGCAGTAAACCTGTTCCTTTGTGGCCAAAGGAGAGCTGCAGAGCTGGGGAAGGGCCTGCAGCACAAGTCTTGTGGGGAGGGAGCTGGGGTTGTTTAGCTGGGAGGAAAGGAGGCTCGGGGGAGACCTTATGGCTCTCTACAAGTGCCTGAAAGGAGGGTGTAGTGAGGTGGGGGCCAGTCTTTTCTTCCAGGTAACAAGTGACAGGACAAGAGGAAATGGCCTCAGGTTGCACCAGAGAAGGTTGTTCAGATTGGATATTAGGAAAAAAATTATTATGTGAACATGTTGCCGCGTACTGGCACAGGCTGCCCAGGGAAGTTGTGGCATTGCCATCCCTGTAGGTATTTAAGAGATGTGGAGATGTTGCACTCAGGGGCATGGTTTAGTGGTGAACTTGGTTAATGGTTGAACTCTATGGTGTTAAAGATCTTTTTCAACCTAAATGGTTCCATGATTCTCTGCAATTTGTCTGAAGCCTCTGCTGCTGGAAGGACGTGGCTTGGGCGCTCCCTCGTTGGTCTCTGCCTGAAGGACTCCAGTCTTGCATTACTCACTGCTTCAGCCATCTGTGTTCACCAGGATCTTTCTGCATGGCTGAGAATTAAAATTGGTGTTTAAGGTCTTTTGATGGCAGTACCTAAGAACTGAGAGCTGCTGTTTGTTCAAGCTGCCTTTGTTAACTCTGCCCCCCTGCCTCTTTCTGTTCAGGTTTTGTAAACATGCATTTTTAGGTTAGCTAGGCTTCACTAGCAAATCTACTCATTAAAGGAAACTTAAAGGAAACTTTGCTGCCTCGGATTTTTATGGCTGACTACCCTAACTTAAACACAGATGCAGGTTTCCCTGAAAGAACATCTTTTCCAGGGCAATTGTGACTTTGCTTTTGGCTGCTGACTCCTGTACCAGTATCATGGTGTATAACTAAGGTAGGAAATACATGACTGTAGTTGTTGCCTGTCTTGTACTTGCCCTTGTTACTGGCAAGCTCTCAGACAAATGAAATGTTCAGAGCAGTATGTTCCCCCCAGTGTTCATTGCCAAATCAGGGTTTAATAACGGGTAATATTTGAGTGCCTTTAGACAGAAATCTTTTCTGTCTCTGTTCAGCTAAAAGTGCAATTAATAACTGTTACTGCATATATTTAAAAAGTTAATATTTTATGTTAAAGTCTTCTTAAGTAATACTTAAACTGAAGGATATCAAACATTCATTGAAAGGTGACCTAGACTTTTCATGTGCAACTATGCTTAATCTAAGTGCACTGAAATATAACAAAATTATCTAAATTCAAGGGGATAATTTGTATTGGGCTTTTTGCAAAGTTTAGCGCAATGGTGGTGCCCCCCCACATTTCCCCTCACAGAGGGATGGCTGCAGGGCTTTCTGGCAATGTGGAAAGAAGTATGCTGGTGCTTTTTTCTTCTCTGGTATTTACCAAGAAGGAGGGGTGCTATCAGCAACCGTAACAAACTTGAGCAGAGAGCATTTCCCAATGACCTGATGACTGACTGGTTTTAATGACCCTCAGCTTTTCTTTGGGTCATTAACTCTCCTAGGTAGTCATTAATCCCCAGGAAACATCCTGGGTCTCAATGTTCAGTGTTTAAAGACATGAGAGTCTCTTGCAGATATTTTTCCTACAAAGCATCCAAAACACATATTCAACTGAATTTTTTTCTTTCCAGATGTTCCAGTGTTTTTCAGTCTCCAGAAGGAATCTTCTCTTATCTTAGTGATTTATTTTGGCCTGATGTTGCATTGGTATGCAGCTAGTGTACGTCTGTGCTTTGAAGGTTTCCACACCCTCTGGTCTCAGGGCCTTTACTCTCATTTCATTAAATGAACTGCAAATGTCTGTGCACAGCATAATGATTGCTGTGCTTTGAAACATACAATTTATTGACCTCATTCTTGGTTCCTGTCCTTTACAGTCACTGTGCTGCCCTGATGCCCAGAACAACAGCCTCTTGGAGAGGATGGAGGGATTGATGCTGTAACAGGCACAAACCCATCCATTAACTATCAGAGCCAGGGATGAGGAGCCCTGGGCCTCAGCAGCCACAGCACAGCTTGAATGGATGGTGCCTCAAAGGACCAGAAATATTTTGATTCTACTCTTGTGTGCACGTATTTCCTTTAATATAGTACTGCTTAGAGTTATCAGGACAGTTCTTTGAAAAAATTTACATGATGATGAAAAAACATCTGCTGCAAGGCACAGTCCCAGAGAAAACAGCCCATTTCAGGGGCTGTTTTGGGAGGTGCAGCCGTGCTTTGGTGCACCAAACTCTAGACTTGGCAGTGGTGGGGAATCCTGACACTGAGCATGTCATGGGACTGCTGAGAAGCCTCAGCTCCTGGTGCTGTTTGTGGGCAACCTCCTCCTGTAGTGTTAAATGTTTTGGAACCTGCAACACCTGAAATGAAATGGTTTGTTACTAATGGCAGACCTCTGTCTCTACTGGTCTCTTGGTTTTACACACAGCTTGCAAGAGGGAGTTCTTTTCTCCAAACATAGAATTTCTTGAAACATTTCTGGGGTACAAAACACCAAGCTCTGTCAAGTGTTGCCCGTGTTACAGTAATCCCTCCGGAGAGCAGAAACACGGCTGTGGTGCCTGTGAAAGGTCCCAGTAAAACTGTGCTCTGTGACACACCTCTGTCTCTTGGTGTGTCCCTGTCTACACGCAGGGCCTCGAAAGGCAGAATGGCCAAACCTTCCCAAAATGCACAGAAATGCTGTGGCAGAAGAGTAGAGCTTGGGGAGTGAAAAATCATGCCAGATTTGTGTTTCCTCCTGTTCAACAGGGATCACAGGCTTTGTGGTGGTAAATCTCTCCTTTCCTTCATGAAATAAGGTGTGTCAGGCAGGAGCAGGCTCTGTGTAAGAAGTAGCTCCTTCCTCTTTGTTTGTAGGAAATTATTTTCATTTTTTTTCTGCAAACCAGGGCTGAATTACTTTGTAGTGTATGCATTTTTTTCCTGCATACCTATTCAAATAACCTTTTTTGTGTGTTCAGACACCTATTGTTTTTTTATTTTACTCCACGTTCTTCCGGAAAGCAAAATTTACAGCATCTTTCCCATAAGAGCTTCTCTCTGCTCATTTTGTGAGAAAGGCAAATCCCACCTCCTGTAAAGGCAGCAGAGCTTTCCATTGACCCTACTTCCACTTTAAAAGTTCTGCCTATAAAATAGGACCATGATCAGTTCCTCAGCCATAAATGTAATTATTAATAAAAGACCTGTTGCAAAATAATTCTACTTACCAAGAACAACTTCTAAAAATGATATTATTTTCAGTTGGAATGCTTAACTTTAGTATATCTTTATTTCCAGAGACGAGGGGGTTTTTTTCTATTTTGATGTTGTGCCTATAATGAGATGTAGCTGCCAATTTAAAATTGAGTTGGTTTTCATTATTTAATCTGCGGGCGCACACAGGTCAAAGTCCTGCTGCTGGAGCCTGGCTGAAAACAGCACAAACATGAAACAAGATTGCCACCTCCTGGTTAGAAACCGGGCTGAATTGGGTGTATTGCAACATATTTAAACAGATTTTAGAGGACAATATGAATGCCTTCTTTTCTGGCTCTGTGCTAGCTAACTGCATGCCTGGTCAAAGACTGATTGTGATGAGTCGGGATCCCTGGGAGAGGGTGTCAAGCAGGGAAGCGACCACAGACATATTTATTACCTTTAGTCAGCTCTGTGGCCACTTTTAAGCCCCAGCATCCAGGGAGACATACATAATGAAAAATTTAAAGATCTTAAGTAATTATAGCTGTGGGAAATTCAACCAGTTAAGAGCTGTCTTTTCTGCATTAAAAATGGAAAAATAATTGTAGTGCCTCAAATATTCCTGTGGTGATAAGACAGGGCAAATATTTAAATATTAGGCATCTTTAAACTATCTGTTGGGAAAAACAGTGGTGGGCAATGTAGGTGTTTACCAGTAGCACTTTGTTTTAAGAACTTTTTACTAATTCCCCAATTTGATGTCTGGAAATGAAGCTAACAAATACTGTTTCAAGCACTGTGGCAATATGTCCATATTCAATGTACAGTAGTACGGGTAAGCTTTTGCAGTCCTATTCAGCTCCAAACCAAGGGTGCCTTCCTTAACAAGTAGGAACTGCAATATCAGAACTGAATCATTTCACTGATCTGGTATTTTTCTAGTGGAACAAGCAATCTTACATTTACCTTCCTGTTGTAGATACTATTTTTTAAAGACATATATTTAACTGTCAGCATAACTCAGTACAAAGAAAGAGAAGCTACAGATCTTAAGACACAGTATTTTTAAAACAAACTCAATCCCTAATGATTTAAAAGGGAGTATTATTCAGAACTGTCTGGCTGGGATCACTGTGGGTGGACAGCCTTGCTGCGGGTCCCCTGTTCTTGGCAGGTGCCTTTGCCTTGGCCACGTGCAGGGGTGACAGTGGCCAGTCCTCTCCCCAGCTGCCCAATTATGTGTGTGCTCTTTCTTGGCTGCTGGTTCTCCCCGTGACTGGTCTCTCCCTCTGGACGCTGATAACAGGGACAAGCAACACATTTGGTTCTTTGCACCCTTTTCATTAAAACACAACTTGTCTTCTTGTGCTGTCATCTCAATTATAATTAATTATTCATCATAATTAAAAAATTTTTATGAAGGCTGAAGTTACTTCCTGGACCTTTTCTCAACTGTAAGGGAAGAACAGACAGACTGTAAGGAAGTTGTATGGATGTACATCCAAACTAAGGACAAATCCACTTATCCAGGGTATATGAGCAGTGCTTAAATGCTTTATCATCCAAACAAGACTAGGTAAACTCCATTTACCTTAGCCACCTTCTGTTAGTGTGCTGTATTTTACCTCATGCATTTGATTTGAACAAGTACAAAGAATGATATATGGCTGTAGGTTACAACACCTCTTTTCAGGTGGACTGAGCTCGTCTCTACTACCTACAGCCCACTGAAATCCTCTTACATTGTTACCTGGCCACAAGGAAAAGCTGCAGAAGAAAACCTACACATGAAAGAAATTTTTTCTGTGTGCACTTTGTTAATGGAGTCCAGAAAAAGGACATAGAAATAATACTGAGGGTGCTATTTACTTATTATTGCTTTTTGCTGAAACAAAGAAGAAAATTCCCAAGCTTTTGAAAAGTGGACCCTTCCACTCCTCAGAGGTGACTCTGGTTTTGTCCAGCATTTTTTCTGGAAACTGAAATATCCTCCTGCAGTGCACACAACGTGTGAGGTGCCAGGTAACGTCCTGTCTGAAAGAACCCTTGGTATTGAGGAGGCTGAGCATAACACTCTAAAATGTGTTTAAACTGGTGGATGTTGGAGGCTGTTAATGCTCTCGGGTAGTCTGTGTGGCAGGAACATCCAGTCACAGTGGGCTGCAAGGTCTCAGTTGCAGGATCAAGCTCACACTGGCTCACTGGGGTACAGGTGGTTGTGTGCAGCTAGAGCAGGACAAGGCTCACATGCCCTGTTTCCTTCCTGAGCCTGGGTAAATAGCTGAAGGGGAGATAGTTGGTGTTATTTGTCTGCTGGGAGTCGCACTGAACCGACTGACCCACTCAGCAGAGGTCATTACTTGGAGCTTTGCAGCTGTCTCAGTCACATTGCTGAGAGGAAGACTTTAGACTCTCAGCCACGAAGCACTTGCAAAGTAATGCATTAACTCCTATTAAATTCAGCACTTGTTCTTCCTTTTTCAAGGTTTGCTTGGTGAAACAGCAAAATGAAAGTGCATGCCTGGAAACAGAGCTATAGCACTAAGCATTGCTGCTGAAAATTTGAGGAGAGCTGCCAGCTAATTAACACATCCAAGCAGCTTAGCTTTCCTGCTGAGTTACAGCTGCCAAGGGACTATTCAAGGAGCTGGTTGGGAGCACAGTGGTGCTCTGTGCCTTTTTCTGAACTTTTGATATGTGAGCAAGTGACAAACTGGAAGAAGAAAAACATTCAAATAAATACTTTTAAAGGACCTCAGGAATTACTCATAAGCACACATTCCTGTGAATAGTAATATATGACTTTTAAAAAATGTCCTGCATGGAAACAGTGAAAATATGCTTAATATGGAAGGATTGATTTAGGAGGGATTTTCCTCTCTCATATTTATGATTCTGACACCTTCTAAGAGTCAGATTTGTCCCATCTCCTATTTCATTGCCTGAGATCCAGATTTTCAGAAGTAGTCAGACTGGTAAGTGTACTTGAAAACATAATTCTAAAGGGCTCTTGGTCATTTGGAAACCCAGTGCCTGATTTACTCTGGGAGCAAGGCTGGAGTTTGTCCTGTGGGAAGGCTGGGACACACACGTGAATGGGCCTTTCTTTTCTGTGACACACCAATTCAGATATGAACTGTGGCCTTCAGAAGGCCTTGCAAGAGGCTGTGCACCTCTCCCCTGGGTGCTGGGTACCTGTCAGACCTGCCCTGGCATCCTGGCCTCTCCTTTTCTTTTCTCACATACAGCAGTGTCTGCCATTAGCTCTATTTTGTAGCTAGACTACAGACCACTTAAAAACTGTTGCTCATGATGTACCTGACCTTTACATCAGGAAAAAGACCCCAAGGGGAGTGGGCTCTGCCTTTCATGGGCAACCATTGAGTCTTCACTTTGACCAAGCAGTGCCACAGCTGTTTCTTCTTTTGGCTTTACTTTGCTTCTTCTCTCCATGGGCTGGTGCTGGATACAGACCATGCCAGCTCCTGGCTGCACATGGAGTCCACAGGCCATGGACAGACAAGCTGGAGGGGTCTTCAGGAAAAGTAACCCACCAAGACTGCTGGAGGAATAGCACATGCATGTAGCAGGGCCTGCTGCTTTTTCTTTCCACCTTCCTCTTTGTAATCAGCCTCCTGAATCATTGGCTTGCTGGCCAAATCAGTGCTAGAGATCAGACCAGGTTCCAGGGTATTTTGCTGTACCATCAATCTTGCTGAAAGCTTTTGTGAGAAACCCTTGGGCTGGCACATCTGCCCTCACTGAAAGTGTGTCATCTTCAGTGGAAAGCACTGGATGTTTTGTCCCAAGTTACTAGCTCTACAGGTTAAGAAAAATCAGGCTCTTACTTCAGTTCCCCTCATTTTGACATTTTTTCTCAATAAAGATCAGCAAACCTACCACGTGGGCTATTACTTTTAGTAATCAGTAAGTAAATAGACACAAACAAAATAAGTACCATATATTATTACTATTATTGCAGCTCAGATTCTCTATCTAAACATTTAGAAATGTGAAGTTTAAGGCGTAAATTTGTTGCTTCTTCCTCCCCCCATGCTGGGTCTTTCAGTTTATGAAGTTTTATCACCATTCGGAGCTATATATATATGAAGTGATATATCTACCTGCTGCATTTTGTGGATTTAATTTCATATGGAAAAATTGCTTTTCTGCTTAACATGACAAAACATGTCAAGTTAAACCCCAGAAGAGCTCTTAAAGAAGGCTTAAAAAGATAACATTGCTTTTTCAGACAGACATCTGCAATGACGGGAGTAGAAAATACTGATGAGCTTTAAATTCTCTGGTGGACTCATAGTGCCACCTAGTGAATAAGGAAAAACTAGCCACCTTATACAACCCTCTACTAAATGAATTTATTTTTTACAATTATATAATAAAGTTTAAAAGAGTAGCTTTGAGAGTAAATATACTTTCATTGGATTTCCAGCTTGAAATGCTCAGACATTAAATAACAGGTTGTATTTAGCCTTGTGAAAAGGCTTGTCTACTTGATAAAGTATTGCCACAGGGGTATATATATCATGTCATAGAGATTTTTTTCCAGATATGCAATTTCCCAGAAAGCCTGTGCAAGTTATTTTTTTGTGGCCTCTTGAAAAATTTTCCATTCTGTGTCTTTGTAAACTTGTTTTATGCACAGTCCTCATCACAGAGGTAGCTTGTACATTTAATATTGTTCCTAAGTGACATTTTCACTGGCGGGGTTTAAGGATATGACATCAGGAAATCAAGAGCAGATGGACTATTTTTCTGTTTATTTGGCTGGGGTTTTTGGTTTGTTTGTTGGTGGGGGTTTTCTTGAAAAAGGAAATCTCAGATGTCAGATTTTGATTTTTGATATTAATCCACATTTTGTGTCTGTCATCTCCATGGTGACTGCTTTCTGCTTTGTGTAACTTTGCACAGACATATGTGCTGTAAGTATTTGGTCTTACACAGAGAAGACATATATAGGACATTTACTGCTTTGCCTTTCTTGTATATCACAACTTGGGTGAATGCACAAGGATTTAAAAAGTATTTGCTTTAAAATATGCAAACAAAAAAAGAGCAATTCAAGTAACATGGAAGGAAAAGCAAAAAAAAAGATTGCCTCTTTGTATTTGGCAGAAGTATTTTTTGTATTTTTCGTATTTTTTAACTTCCATTTAAGCCATCTGAAACACACTAAATTCTTACTGGAAACAAGAACACTTACCATCAGTAACCTTGATGTGTCACAGTGTTTGCTTCCTGCTTTGAAGTATTTGTCCTTTGCAAGAAGAGAGATTCCTTAGGAAGAAAATTTTTTTGGTAGTTTTCATCCACTGGTTGGAATTATTTGGGAAAAAAGAGTCTGTATTTCATTCTTGCAGTTTTTGTTTATTTTGGTAATAATTACTGTCATTTCCCTTCTTCTACCGCTGTCCGTATGCTAGGAGCTCTCTGCCTGTAGCTGATTGCAAATAACATCTCCCTTGTGGCTCTCTTGTATCTCTCTCTTGAGGGATAGCTCTGATTTAGTCATATATTATTTTTGGTTTTTCCCCCCTCTCCTGCTCCAAATAGATGTCTTTGCTTAGTTTTACTGGGATGTGCAGGTTTGTGACTGCTCTGCTTGGCAGTTCTTTCTCAGCCAGAAATAATGGAGCAGACCCTGTCCCCAGGTGCCTCGAAAGGCACTTCCAGGTTGGCTGAACCCCTTTTTGAATGGGGCCATGGCAAACTGTTGGAGAAAGGAAATGCAATTAGGGAAACATCAGCCCGAGCTCTTAGATATGAGTCTTCAGGAAAACCAGCCAACAACAGATGCACAGTCTATTGCTGGCCTCCAAGGTCAAAAACGGGCACATTTAAGAGAAAAATGCTTTGGTGACTAATGGAACCCTTGCAGTAACGTCCTTTCCCAGTCCAGGAGAGTGGCCGTTTCAACTTCGTCAGAAAACTGCCTCTGCATTGTATCACAGCCCTGGTAACTAACTCTTTCAAAGTAGAAACAAATTCTAAAGCATTCAAAAGCATCTCTGATCTTTTATCTTTATCCATACTGTGGTGAAAAGAGTGTGTGCACTCTGGGCACGCTATGAATAGGGATGAAATAAGTGTGTTGGCAGGTACTTTTTTTCAAGGAGGCCATTCTATTCAGTGCACTGAATCTTACTGCTCTGAGGTTAAATTTCAGATATAAAACTAAAAAGTGGGAATTTAGAGTTCAGGTGGCTTGTTGTTACTTTAATAACTCCCTTGTGAATAATGTGCATCTGTTTTAATGTCAGAATCCTTCATGACATGATCATGTAACACTGACTAGCCTCACCTACTAATATATTTGATGATACTGATCATCATATAATTTTTCTTCTTCAGTGTGTGTATTTTTGGGGTGCAATGGGAAGACAGCGGGTTCAAATTCTTAAGAGTTTTTTGGAGTTTCAAAGTGAATGTAGCATTTTTGTTTAATATTTTAGCAATGCTTTACTATAATCTGAGGTTCTTGTCTCCAGACAATGCCAGAAAAAAGCAAAGTAGAAAATGGTGAGGATCCCAGGCTGGGGAAAGGTTCTGGCACTCAATGTTTCTACACACAGCACGGAACAGGCAGCTCCAATGGGATGGAGATAGATACCTTTCAAGCCTGTTCTTACTGAGAGCTAGCACAGGCCTTGGCGTGGGATCACACAGACACTCAGAGAGGCTGTATTTATTTGGCTGCATAGTCAGAAAAAAGGCATTTGCTTGTCCACTGGTGAGTCAAACCAATGGCTTTCCAGGTGGTGTTGAGTTAATGACGGGTTCCCAGAGCTGGGCAAAGAGCCCTGTGTTATATCTGTGTTCTAAAAGCCTCCTGTGTGCTCCCATCCCCAACCTATCAACCATCAAGAAAAGTGGTGTTTGAGCTGCTTCTCATAATGGCTGCATAGAGACCTCGCTCGGCAAATACAAACCCTCCTTCATGATTCCCCCATGCAAAGGGGTGGCACTTTTTTCTTTCCCTGCTTGCTGGTCTGGGTCCATCCTGAAGGAACAGGTTCACTCACCAGAACAGCAGCTTGGCTTTTAACATCGGCTCTGCAATAAGCCCACTCCACATCAATATGACTAAATCAATCAATTAACAAATCAAGTTAAGTTAATATGTTTGAAGTGCTCTGCTGTGTTTTGCTAGTTTAGCTACTTTTGGTGCTAGCAGTAGCTTCAGAGGCACTTTAGCTTTCTGTGTACTCTGTCAACTTCTGTTTTGGTCAGCTGCGCGGGGGCTGTCTTTTTGGAAGACAAAGGAAAGAGACTGTCAATAAGATTTCAAGGACATTTAATTTTTTGTCCTTTCCAGCTGAGAAAGCTATCTTTGGCCCTAAAAAACTGTAGCAAGATGGCAACTAGGGACTGAAATAATTTTTCCTATGAAAAAATACACTGAGGGTCATGTATATTCACCACTGGTTTCAGGCTACTTTAGGCAGCTTGCTTCCGTACTCTTCAGAGGGTCAAAATCAGAAGCCTAGGCTTTTAAATGCAATGCAGATGGACATAGATATTAACTATGCATAGCCACAAACAATCACTAGTGCTGATGTGACTCCAGGGAAAATTCATCTTGCTTCCTTAACTTTGACTTGCATGCCAGCTAGAACCGAGATTTCTGTGTGTCTTTCCTGTTTATATGCACTCTGTGTTTCTACTCTGAGTGAAGGAACAGGATTATGTTTTTGTAGTACTGCATTTGTTTGCTCTGCTGAAGCTGATGCTAATGGTGGCAGCACGTAAAGTTTAGACTGACTTTCCTGAGCTGCTGTTATCAAGCACTGCTTATGCTTTGGCATACAGTAAATGCCTTCACACCTGGCTTTCATAATAATTCTCAGTGACTCTTGCTGAGAGACTCTCAAGAGATATTAATACTGGACCAGGATTTGCAGACAGATGTTGGGAACGTCAGCCACTGGCTGGCTGATGCCATTATCCCATGGATGCCATGGCTGTGCTTGCCTATGCTGGCTGATGGCTGAAAGGTAACTTCTTTTGCACTGCTAGATGGCATTGTGTCTTAGGGCAGAAAATTCTGCACAACTCTGTGCTCAGTTTTACCAGTGATGCCTTTTCTTTGGTCCTGAAATTAAGAGCCAGACACAGTTAAGGGATACAGGGTTTTTTCCTCAGTATTTAATAAGGACCCTTATGGTGCAACAATTCATCAAGGTTCAATGCGCCAAAGTGCACCCACACGATAGATCATGTACAAAATTTTACAGACCTTGCAAATCAGCATATCTAACAGAGCTGCCCCAGTGAGAGGCTTGAACAAAGAGCATAACATCTCCCCATCCTAGAAGATTAGGCCAATTCCCCTCAGATGGGCCTAATCTTAGTTTACAGGATATGTTCTAGAGGGGCCTTGGTTTCTCAAGATAGCGTAAGGCTTCCCAGCCCCCAGCTGTGAGGCCTTCAGGATGTTTGGTCTTCTGACCTAGCAGAACACCAGGACGATGCTAAGGTATCAGACTTAATGAATTACAAGTATGCATGCTAAGGATACTGAGAATACGTAAAAGGTGCATAAAAAGAAAAGGCAAAACATCATCATGGCATCACCAGCATATCTTTTAGCTTTGTTTTAGCTGCTGGTTTTTTGTTGTTGTTGTAGATTTTGTTTTTTCTCAAACTGGAATATGTTTTTGTGTTCTGATGCAAAATACCTATTCAGTTAAAAAAATGTCTTATTACTATGGTTCACAATACAGGGGAAACCATATCTCAGATGCTTTATTAATAATCACTGCTTTCCAAAAGTGACTCGCAGCCTTAGGCTTGAAACTTGGCTATCTAACGTTGTGCTGATGGGCAGAGTTGTCAGTTTGGAAAGTTTTAATTTTGTTGCAGAACGGTTCAGAAAGGATGCCTGCTTGAGAAGTTTACTGGGCAGAAAAGATGACTTGGGTACCAAAACAGGTACCTTCAAATTGAAGTCATCCACTCACACATCTCATATGCTTTGGCAGGCTAATAGGGAAATGCATCTAGCTCAAACCTAACCTTGCCTCATTGAGGGCTGGGATGGGGAGAGAAAGGAAAAGTTACACAAGGAGCAAAGCAGAAAATTTATGGCTTCAGCTGACAGAGGCTTGGCACAATAGGCTGACTTCAAAGTGTACTAATACTCTGCAGAGATCAGTAAACATGATTAATATGTAGGCTGTGGGATATTATTTTCTGTGTGTGTGAAGTTATATAAAAACAAAAACAGCTTTTATATTTAATGTCTAACGTATTCCATATGAGGGAGTGTGTATCAATATGTTCCTGCTAAGGGACAGACTGGGGACAAAGTGCACATGTTGAGTAGTAACTTGGTCTGCAAATAGTGAAACTTCAAATGAGAAAATAACTAGCATAGGAGTTTAAATCTCCCATATCAATATGTTTAGAAAAACAGCAACACGCTTCTCCAAATTTTGTCCTCTGTGGTCTCCTATTGGTCTCCTATACTGGTTTCCTATGTATTTTCTCTCTGGGGTCTCCTATTGGTCCCCTTTAACAGGCAGCCTGGGGAACCATGTAGCTCTGATACTAATTTTTATTCTGTGGTGGGTCTGCTGTGTCAGACTATGTGGTCTGTGCTACTCACGCCGGTGTGGCTTTACTGGAAATTCTTTCCCAGAGCCCACTCTTCCTTTGTGCATCTTTTTTTTTGCTTAATGGGTGATGCATCTTCTCATCAGCGGATGCTACAAGCCTAGAGCAGTGCACTGGTGGATCTTGTGTCTCACATGGTAATCATACTCTGATTCAGGTCTCCTGAGTCATCTCTTCATCTTCCTTTGCTTTCTTTAAACGTCAAAATTTATGGGTTTTGTGACTGTGTAATTTGTAGACTTTGAAGGGTCTCTGTTAGATATTTGTAGAGCAGTTAGACTCCAGCCTTTCTCCTATCTAGCTAAGGGTGTAGTCTGTGCTATTCTGCTATCATTGGTCTTTCAGCTGGTACAGAAATTTGGTGTCTGAATTGCCATGTCATTTTCCTGCAATTCTCTTACTTCCTTTTAAAACGGTGGGGGGGCGAGGGGGAGAATGTATGTTTAATGTGTTTGCTTTCTTCTTCCATTTCTCCTTGAAATTATTTGCAACAAAGCTGTATGTGTTAAATTGTGAAATTTCCCAGTTTCTCCTCCTTTCCTCTGCAGCTGCTGAACAGCTGGCAGCCAGCTGTAGCTTAAAAGGAGAATTTTGAGGGCATTTGTGATTTTCTACTGGCATCGAGGCCAGCTCTGCCTGCAGCCCCACTTGGATTTGCTGGGCTTTGTGCAGCATATGTGTGCTCCCTGTTCCCTAATTGCTGTAATTGCTGGGAGCCTGGAGAATACAACCTTTTCCTACAGTTATCTAAGCTACCTTGGCCAGCCTGTGTCAGCTGTCCTTTCATCCCCAAGCCCTGCTTGCCATGGCCTGCCAGTGAATGCAGTGAAAGGTGTTTTTCTTCATTCAACTTTTGTAAAAAGCTGCTATCAAATGTAAGCCATTAACGTGTGAAAACCAAACACCGAAACACTGTAGATCCCGAACTGAAGTCCACAAAATGCTTGTATGCAATGTGCAAAGAATTTTCTGGTTGTGCAGTATGAATTATCCCCTTCTTCTCAAAAGGCAAGGTAAATTTCCATTCTTTCTAATAGGAATGTGGCACAACTGATGTTATAACAGCAATAAACAAAAGATCCTTTCCCTTTTGGGACTATTATTTAAAACAAAGCATTTTGAGGTGTAAATCTACTGCTCTGGGTGTCCAAGGCAAGCCAAGCAGGTGGGTTTTGTGATGGCTTCAGTCCATTCTTCACCTGTACACTACTCTGTCAGGCCAGTTGGCTAGGGTGGCAAGCCTGGGGTGTGGCCCTTTGTTGTGACATCCTGCCTCTGCAGAAGGGGTTCCCATCTCAGAACTTCACCTGTCCATTTAGAGATGGGCCATGAGTATCCTGGATGTTGGAGCTCTCCCTTCTGACTTTCATGCTAACATTGACAAGGGAAGACATCCAGGGCTGAGTTTCTGGAGAAAGACCCTTCTTTATCAGGCTGAAGGCTGGGATTGCTGTGGAGCATGGCTTTCTTGCAAGATGGAGAGAAGTGACTTAGGGTGTTTCCAATGCTGTGGAGCTACCAGTAATTGTGAGGATTTAACTGATGCTAGTGAGGCATTATGTAGGGACTTTAATTTCTGATCCATGACATGAAGTAAGAATAACAAAAGCAGTATGCACTTTCAAGGATTTGGGTTTGCTAGAGTTGTTTTCATCTTGTGTCAATTACTGAAATCTGTAGCTACAATTTTTAAATGGATTTTTATTGTCCCGTAATTTGACCAGGGATCAAAAGAATTATACCTATTATACCGTGTGCTTGACAGCATGTTTGCACTGGAAATCTGTTTAAGATACGTTCAGCATGCTAAAATCTTATAACAGTCAGGTGCTTTACTCAATAGCAACAGTCAATTAACCTGGAAACTTAATATATGCAACTTTTTCAATGGGGTTTCTTTGCTTATGCAAGAAGCAGCGTGCATTGGGCTTTGACAAAACTCACTGTATAACCAAGATCAGCAGAAAGTGAATATATGAGGTTTCTGCTGGGGACAGTGAGCTCTGGGAGGGAAATATTAACCATATTCCATCAAAACCAAAGTGATTAGACATGCAGTATTAATGTGAGAAATATCTCCTTGCTCAATGGAGTAGTTGCTTGTTCAATGAAATTCTTCTTCTGAAGCTGAAATCAAAAGCCGCACAGAATTGGATTGGGAGAGATCAGGCAGTGAAGTTTTCCACAAGCTGCAGGAATCTTAAAGATTGAAATCCATTCGCCTTTGACACTTGTTATACTAATCTTGATTTGAAAAGACTTAAATGATCCCAGGTTGTAAAGAGTTAAATATTAAGATGTTTTAATTAAGGATTTCAACGCTCTGGATTTCTCAGTACTCTATCAAAGAGAAACACCACAATGAACTAAATATTTTGGAAGATATTTCTCCTCTGAGAGAGAGACATTTACAGAAATCCTGTACATGAAAATGTCAAATGTTACTCATCCTCTCTGTGGCTTTTCTTTTTCCTTTTTGAAGTATATTTACTTCTACTTGGTAGCTGAGGGTGTCAATGCTTGTTATTTGATATGTGGAACTGGGACACACAAAAGGATGACTAATCCCATTTACTGGAATTTTACAGTTTTCATCAAGGCCACAGTTTCCATTTCAAGCTTTACAGTAAAAGCAAAACATCAACTGGCAAACTGACTTCTGGTTATTGTTGTAGTAAATTAATATGAATTACTAGTAAAGTAAAAGGGTTCTTTTTGAAGCTTGTTTCCTGAACTGAAAAGAAACTTACATTTAAATATTTTCTCAGGGACAGTTTATAGTAACTACACTGACAGTACAGAAGGCTCCCTGTCCTTCACCAGGCAATAACAGGCAGCATATTGTGTCCTTTTGCAAATACACAGGCTCTCTCTTTCTGTGTCTCAGTCTCCCTCTCTCTTTCTCCCTTTCATTTCATGGTTTCAAGACCAATGGTTTGCATTCAGGCTGAAATAAACTTCTTGTTACAGCTATGTGACTCTCATAGTTATCAACGAAAAATGCATGCATCCCTTGTATCTTGAATAATTTTTGCTTATAATTCAGCAGACCTTGAGGAAAAAGAAAACCTCATATTCACTGTCTTAAGCTGTTCCTTCAAAAGCCTTTTCTTCTTCCATTTTCTCATGCTTCTATTGCAGTGATGTTTCTAGAGCCTCAGTGGGGGCAGCTATTGCAAGCCTTCAAAAAGTGGTCTGAGCTTATTGTGACAAGTTCGACTCCCCTTTTTAAAAAAAAAGAAATCAAATTTTGAGGTAGCCACCAGTTTGCATTCCAGTACTGAGGCCCTTTCACTTACACCACTGTGGTGACCTCTCTTCACTAGGCATAGATCACACCTGCTGCTACTCCTGCTTTCCCTTTTTGCTCCCACAAGTTCCAGTGAGTCCATGATTTGTTTCCTTCCATCTTGCTCTCTCCGTATTTCACCTATTGTGCGCAACTTTGTGACCTCCTTTGTGGTGTGTTGCTACAAGAGCCTTTGGAATAACAAGACAGACAAAAAGAGATTAGATTTATATGGGAATATAATCGGGGTTGACTCATTCTTTGCGTTATCGAAAATCGTACTGTAGTACATGGTATTTTCTAAACCCCCAGCTGCTGTGGGTTTGTCTGTCTGAAGACCTCATCTAGGTGAAGCTGGAGGACTTAACTAAATAGATTTCTAAGGGTTGGTAATCACAAGTTTGGGAACTTCAAGGGTTTTAAACCAAATCCATGATCAATCCTGAATATGTGACACCTTTTCTTATTGCTCAGTGGATTTTTCTCCTCTTTTGCTCTGAAACTGTGTCTGCATAAGTCTCCTTTTTGTGATGTTAAATACAATTTATTTTTGGGAATGGTAAAGTGCCCTCTCTGATGTAATCACATAAAGAAGCTACCGACACACAAAGGATAACAGAAATCTTTGGAAATAAAAGAAAAATTGGGCTAATCTGACTTGGAAAGATCTTTGTTGTAAAGTCCTCAGAATCCTGAAGACTGAAGTCCTCTCTTGCTGGCAGCACTGGGAAAATATTCAGTTTCTTGAGGCTGAATGCCGGCTTTGGCCACGTGCTGGTACCACATTGGGAGCAGAAAGATGCGTTGTGCCCCCTGACTTGCTTTGGAGGTGGGAAATGTGGGGTGTCGCCCTGTCAGCTCCATCAGGTACAGCCTGCCTGCGTGGGTGGCAGGTCCCACGGCACTGCCAGCCTGCCCCATCTCCCAGGGCTGGGAGCTTGGCCACAGCAGCATCCAGGTGTGTTTGGCTCTGGGCTGAGGCAGTGCCAGCCAAGCCTGGTGGCTTTGGGCACAAGGGTCAGTCCCAGTGAGTACAGCTGAGCTCACCTGACTAGTGCTTCGTTTTGACAGTGGTAATGACTCTTTCCCAAGTAATACAATTTCCTTTCCCACATGATCCCGAGTCCAAATTAAAGGTCAACCCTCATCTGGTTTAAATCATCATGGCTGTGCTGGTTTCATGCTTGCATATACTAACTAATGAGCTGGAAATTTACAGCCAGTGCTGCTATACAAATGGATGGAGACTCATGGCACAAGGGTCATCAGTGACAACGTGAGTAAGAATGTTGAGACATTTTGGAGTTGGTTCTTGTGACGTCAATAGTTGCGAATTTGGAAAATCACCCTGCCATACTCTTTGTGGGGGCCTAACAGCTCTGTTTTTAGTTAGATTTCAGCTTTTTGTAATAAACAGTCTCTACTCCTACACCATTCCTGCACAAGCTGTTCATCAACGTAACTCTGCTAATGAACTGAACATGGCCATCCGCAGAGCCCAGGCCTGCCTTGTAAAACTTTCATTTGCTTAAATGCCAACCAGCCTCAAAATCTTCCTTTTTTGTAAGTCTGGTGAGACATGACAGAGCCACTCTTGTGACAGTGTATTGCGAGTGGTCTGATGCCCATGTAACTCCTTTGTGTGCATTGAGGGAGCCTCCCAGAAACTGGGAGCTCTGCCATGACAGTAGGTTGTCAGCAGCCGAACTGCTCTCTAGAAATGGAAACTGTGTTTTCACATCTTCTGCTATTCTTTTCTAATGAATTTTGAGGGTGTTTTCCCATTTTGCTTGCCTGATCAATCAAGTTGCCTAATCAGCTGAACCCATGTACTGCAGCTACTACTGTCCATTAGACTTAGTATTAACACAAATGTCTCTCTCAGCATTTAGCAATATTTTTAGACAGTATTTCAAACAGAATAAATGTTAATCCAGCAAAAATAACTACTTCTGGTTTTTTTTTACCTCTGCGAGATGCTAAGAATGATACTGTGACTACCCTACACTTGAGCACCATTTTATGGAAGAAAACAAACATGACCAGGTTAATGACACGGCAATAGATTTGTTTTCTTAGAGAGAGCTGAACTTTAGAGTGTCTGTAACAGCACTGTATATGTATTTGAACATTGAAAGTCTGCCAGGAATGAGTGCTCCAAAGCTGATCTCTGTTGATTCACATCTGTCCCCTACACACTCTCTTCCTTTATGAGCAGCTTTCCCTCCCCTCCTAGGTTTTCCAGAAGGTGTCACTATAAGGCAGTGATGGCCAAAAGTCTGTAGATTTAAAATTAAATGAGTGAAAAGTACTTAATAGCTCTAATTTTCTTGCAATGATTATTTAACTCCTAATAAATCAACAACAACAGTTTAAAACATTAGAATAAGAACAAGAATTGCGAGTATCAAAGTTTCTTCATAGTTTGAATTTACAGCCTGTCTGGAAACATGTCATCCCAAACAAAATTCAGCTGCTCAGGCCATTGGTTCAATAGCTGAGAGTGCAAAAGTACCAAAATGACTGAGCAGTTTTAAAGCCTACTCTTTTAATGCTCATATTATGTGTGTGGGCACAGGGGTACATACATCTGAGAAGCACACGTGCACACCAGTGGATGCAACTTCACAAGGAAAAGCTGAAGACAAAAATATCTAATTTTCCAGGTATTCAGTGAGATGTGGTTTGTTTGCAGATTTCAGCTTCCACTGGGCTTGGGGACTCAGCACAGCATGCTGGGAGCCTAACAGAATGAGTGGGTGACACAGACTTGGAAATGATGCTGTTGTGGGTAGAAGGATTGGAGGGTAGCACTACAAGGGTGGATGAGCATGAGGGCTCCAGTCATCTGAAGGGGATATTAAATATATTAAAATGGAATGCAGAGGCTCAGACTTAGGAAGAATAAGCCAAAAGTTTGTCTGTAGGCAACAAGTGAAAAGATGAGAAGAAGGCTCAAGTCACAGTAGTATCTAATGGGCTTCTGATATAACCTGTCATGAAAAGTAAGTGTAGTGAAGAATCAAGGAGAAGAGTTTCCAGTGAAGCTGGAGGAACTTTAGCACCTCTGACCTGAGGCCGGCTGAGCACTCACCTGGAAAGCTGCACCCAGCTCCAGTCCTTTGCCTTGGCAGGTGGTGAGTGTGGGCTGAAATGGGAAAGCACTGGCATGCCTGGGGAGCCAACTGCAGCATGCCAGAAACACAGCCTAGGGTGCAGCAAAGTGGCGGCGCAGACCAGTAGGGGGATAGTGGCCATTTGAGCTGTAAAGTAGAGAAATAAATAGATTTTGTGGACAGCACCCTTCGATTACTGTAAAACTAACTATAGACTATAAGAGGTCTGCATTATTATTACTCAAGACGAAAGGTGACAGTTCTGGAGTGGCCTGTGTCCTTCCTGTTTCCTCACGAGATAATAATCTGCAAATGGTGGATCATTCATTCCTCTTCCTTCCGGCAGGGAGTGGGTGCAGCCCCAGAAGTGATGCTATGTGACCCATAATCTGTTTCATGCCTAAACCTCTATGGACTCTTCTCAGGGAGGAGAAAGAGGAGAGCAGCCTTTCTGTGCATGCCCTGTGCTGATATCGCTGCTGTGATGGTTTATCAGCAAGGAGATGAGCCTTCCAGACTTCTACCAGTCTCCTTCACCAGTTGCTTATTTAAAATGGAACCCATAAGATAGGACAGCCGCTTTGCTCTGGGCATGGTAGTTTTCCTGGAGGTGCTGTGTCTTGTGAAAAAACCCTGTGGCAGGAGTAGTTTTGGGGCAGGGGCGGGTGGGTGAACTCCTGGGGCTTCACTGAGTGGGAAGGGGACCCCTGCAAAAAAACCCCAATGGATGTCCTGGTTGCACTTTGTGCAGACCTGGTTTGGGAGTCCTTTGGAGTAAAAAGCTGACCTGAAGGGTGGGCGCGAAGCCATAATGCTCCTGTGATTTCTGCTTCCCCAGGACAGTCAGCAGAGCAGAGAGAGAAAAGGAGAGCAGGAGGCAGTGGGGGGAGATCAGGTGAACACTGGAGTTATGTCCCTGAAGGACCTTACTGGGGCAGACTTTCAAGCACTCATTTTTACAGCACATTCTTTAGCAACAAATTTTCTATTTAACCGATGTGTTGACAAATAAATCCTGATTTGAATTTGTACGTTGCTTTGATTCTTCAGGCAACTTTTCAATATGTAGCCTGATTCTTAATATAGCAGCAACTGGAAGTAGGTCATTTCCGCCCTTCAAATGCCATTAAAAAGTTTCTCTGTTATGGAAGAGAGCAAAAAGTTTTCCCTGTCTTTTCATCTTCCTAGGTTTCTGCTCTGCAAAGCAACCTATGAAAATAAATTGGCATCAAATAAAAGTTGTTATTTCCTTTTTCCTTCGATTTTACTCTTCATCAGGACAGTTTTAATGAAATCCATCTCTTTAGTTTGTGGGATTCTAGTAACGTACCTTCCCATTATACCATAAATAATGGCGAAGTAAGAATCTTACGACTATTACTTTTAAATCAAAGTTATGGGTTTCTTAATAGATTCCATAATACAGATTTCAAAGTTTACAGTAGTTTAACCATACACAAACATTGTATCCTCCCCTCCTTTGTAATTCATCTGCTCTTTATTTTCTTCTGCAGCTTCATATGGTTTAAACATCTGGGCTTTGGGAGCCGTTCCATGCCTGCTCGCCTTGTTAGAGGGTTTGGTGCTGGAGCCTCCAACTGAATGCCAGAGTCCTTCCCTTTGTGTTCCTCAGTGACGTGCACAGAACTTTGAGGTGGTGTAAGAACAGAAGGATTCATGGCTAATAAATACTTCATCTAAATGGGTGAGTGTTTGAGCTGGGCTGTTAGCTTAATTCTAACCATAAGGAGAAATAACCACAGCATACTTTGGGTGGGAGAAGATATCAATCACTGTCACTTTTCAGCAGAGGAAAATGAGCAGAGAGGGAAGAAGCTGGCGTAGATTTTAGCTTTTGGAAACTGGGATGTAAGCTTCTCATCCAGGCTAATTCTCTTCTGGGTTATTGGTGTTCTTAATGTTTTATTTCAGTAGTAACGTATCTCCTGTTACTAGGTAAAATAAGATGATTAATACATGTACTATGACCAAGGCTGGCTACAGACACATTGTTCAATTGTGTTGGATTTTAGGAAGACCCTATTGGTGCCTGGGTGTGTACAGAGGTTTTCAAAGTAACTCCCTTGACATACCAGAACTGACATACCTCTGTTGTGCTCTGAAGTTTATTCCAAATTATTCAGCCTTGGGAGAAGTCTTGTGAATCTTGTCACAACTTAACATGCTGCCATATATCAAGGATTCAGTAATTTTAGAAGCTTTTTTCTCATGATCATTTTAAGCTTAATTTACATCACCATTAGTAGGCAATGTAAAGATTTGCTTTTAAATCATTGTGGTATGTTTATCAGGGGGAGTGATTCCCTAACAGAATTCTTTCTGAGGTGGAAATTATTCTTTCCCTTTAGTAAGTTTTACATTCACTGTTTTACATGCAGAGGATGTGCTCCTGGCCCTGCAGATGCCAGGAGAAGTTTTGCCTTTGACTCCAGAACTTCAAGACATCACCTTCAGTCTTCAGTGTAGTCTGTCTCCTCAAAACCCTCGTTTACCCAACAATCTCCTCATCATTCATATGATTAATAAAAAAACCTCATTGACACTGTCCCTTCCTATTTGGTTTTTGGACACTATGTGCACCCAGGGAAATCTCATTTTCGTCAGCAGCATCACTGCTGTCACCGGCATGGGGAGAGGGGCAGCTGTGACACTGCATCGCTGTCTGTGCCCATTACCAGCAGAGGAAAGAGATCTCCTATGTGTCTCATTCGTTTAGAAGGGAGCCTTTTCCAATTGCAAAACTTCAGTCTCTTAACTATAATCACCATAGATGGTTTTTCTTGCAGACATATTCTGCCACGTTGAAGCAGCTGAGTTTTTGTAAAGAAAATGTGTTTTCCTCTTTCTTCTGGAAAACTGCTGGCATTCAGATGAGTTGCTACTTCTCTTAAATGTCTCCCTCTGCCCAGTGTGAGAGCCAGCTGAGTAACATAACAATACATAAATGAGAATTAAATGAGAAGCTTTTGCTTTATATTTTTCCGTAATCATTATTACTCTATCCATGTCAGCTTCAGATTTACACCAGGTTAAATTCTGAATAGAAGGAAAGCTGACACAATCCAGCAGGACCTCCTGATTAAACTCTTTCAATCAGTTGTATTTTTTTCCCTTTTTGTTGTAACTTTTCAAGTTTAATGGCCTGATCAGGTTGGAAATGTTCTGCTTGTATCTTTTATAAAATCATGGATGACATTTCTGTCCTTAAATGGTCATATACAGTTTTTCTGTTCACTTCAGTGGAGCTAAGAATTTTTTTTGCATTAACAGAAATACTGTTATACCCATTGATAAAGGTAAAAGAAAAAGAAACACATTGCTTTTTAACTGCAACAAAGTCTCATAATGTTATTTTTTTCTCCAGAAAAAGCATTCTCTAAATAGAATTTTTTAGGTGAAAAGGTTGGGGTTTTTCCATGTTTAATTTCAGCCTGGCTGTTAAAAGTATAGTTGATTAAAGGGGTTTTTTTATACTTTGTTCCTTTTTTTTTCTGTTTTCCACCACCATTTCTTAGAATCCTCCTTCTATTTCAGGATTTTTTTGTCTTCATATTTTTTGTCTTCATATTTTTTTGTATGCATGTTTCCATTTTTATTTGCTTATGTATATCTGTATGTAAGTGTATGTTTTTTTCTTTTGTTCTTTGTATCTCTCCATTGTTGGAAGTCTACATTCCCTTCCCTCCCCTATCATCTTTCTTGTCCATGCTTCTGCTCTCTCATACTGAGGAAGTGACTGGAACCTCAAAATACTTTTAAGCTCATAACTTTACTCCTCTCATTTCAAAAAACTGAGCTGAGTGCCTCCATCTCCTATGCAGCTGCTAAGGAAGGAAGGTTATTCACCAGACATCTGGGAACTGACAGTAATATCTATAAAATGGAAATGGACAGTGTAAAGCACAATTCCTGAGCTGGGGTTAATAATGTGAGTGTCAGAGGAAGAGAAGACCACCAACCATTGTGCTTGGCCTCAGTTGTGGAGAGACTCAGCATAAGGTGGAACTCCAGTGGGCACCCGGGGCATGGGAAACCCAGCAGAATTGGGAGGGTACGGAATGGTTTTACCGGGCCTTTCTGCACACATCTGTGCATGCAGAAGCTGGTAATTTGCTTTGATAACTTCAAAGCTGTACATACATGGCGAGCAAGATTTGCAGTAGTGGGAAAGCCGCAGTTTTGATACACATGTAGAGGATGGAGAGCTAGAAATATGATGCAGCTCCTGAGAGCATACCTGATGCAACAGCTCGCTGGAAGGAATTGCAAAAGATGGACTCAGGCTCTCCAGGTGTTGACTAGAGTGTGCACCAGAAGCTCATCTGGTTTGAGTAAATTCCTGTCAGTAGCCTGCCTTCTGCTTAATGAGGTTTGGGGTCAAGAAATTAGACTTCCTCTTGCCTTAGTTCTTTGAAAGTTTTGTTTCTAGTTGTGTGATTTCTGGGCCTCCTAAAACACAGTGTTCACATAGGATTCATCTTAACACATTGGGGTGTGTGTGTTGAGCAGACTTTTGAATAATAGCCAGAGATCAGAGTGCTTTTTCAGAGAGTGGGAGACTTAGATTTCAACTCTAAAGATTTTTAACAGCACTGTACACATAAAAGAGTGCTCTAGTGATCTTGTCTATGTATCGTGATAAAGTCTGACCCATTTTATCAGTGGAGTTTTGCTTTATGCAAGTTACCTGAATATTTTTTGGAGCTCAGAAAAAAATTACTTTCCATCCTCATAATTAGGTCCATTGCCTTGGTGGATTGGAAAGCAAATTTCAAACCTGTGATTATTTCCAATTATTATCTTGAGTTTCAATATGAAGTGAGGAAAAGCAATAGGAGTTTGAGGGTACCCTCAAAACCAGTCTATAACCTGGAACTAGATTTATTCAGGAACAAGATTACATTGATTTAAAACTCGTTAACAAATGGAACCAAGGCCCTGTAGTTGTAAACATTATTTGATTTTTTTTGGCTATTAAGAGAAAGCCTTGATCATTTTTAAATGTAGTTTTTTGTTTCCCAGACTCTTACCACAGACACTTTGAAGGATGTACTCTTTCTCAAAATCAAACTTCTCTTTCACTCTATGACACCTTCTTTGAAAACCTTTTTTTTTTTCTTTAAGCAAAAACAGTATTTTTATTTCTAATCATTCTGTTCTGTTTTTTTCATTCAAATCAGTTATCAAACTTTTCTGACTACCTGCTTAAATCATTTACTTTGTGGACATAAGTGAAACAAAGACTGACTGCTTTGAAAAAGCAGTCTGTTCCTTTCTTCTGGTACACAAAATAGAGAGGGCTAACCAGACAGAGTCTGCTCTTATTCTTGAAATAGTTCTCAACTGGGAACATTCAGCACCGTGGTTGATGTGTCAATGTGTTTGCCACTGAAGAATAAACATCTCCATGCCTACACTGTAAATAAAACACTCTCCCTCCCCCAACTACCCAGGTCCCCTCTGGATCTTCGTTACTGACTGGGCACAGAAAAAGCATGTCAGCACTGAGATAGAGCTGATTATGTCAAAGGGAGAATCCAAACCACATACCTAAAAGTTGTCTGGAAAGAGTTTTGATACATCACTAAACCTGAAGACTACTTGTCTCTGAATATCTCCCATACATGACCACCCATCATCCCTTCCAACTCATTTATTAAAAATATTTGGCAGTATAATCTTGACAGTCTTTCAATTCATTAGTTTTGGGAGCATAAGCTCTCTTACAATAATAAGGAAATTGATCTTGGCATCCAAATTACTTCTGCTTATTCCACACTGGAGCTCTTCAGATGACTACTGCCACTAATGCTCTTGTAATTCATGTGAATTACTACATATCTTTTAATCCTGTTAAGAAGAGAATACTGATTATTAAGTTAAGGAGCTCATTGGAAAAATGATCTAAATTGTGCTCTGAGTCATTAAACAAAGCCCATAATTGAATTTTGTAACACTGTGGAAAAACTTCTGTGATTATTTCAGTGGGTCAGCAATGAATATCAGTTTCAAATGTATTTAACTTTGAACACAAGTATGAAGAAGAACATTATTCTCTGTCAGTGTTTCTTATTTTTACCCTTGTCACTACTGAATTAGTTTAAACATTTGGGATTGGATGGATTCTAAAAAAAATATTGTCACTCAGTTGTAATTCTTCTGAGCAAACAGAAGCATCTGCCAACTCAGCTGGATGACAGTGTGATTATTCACCTGCTCATAGATGTAGTCCAGTTCTTAGTGCATTCACAAACTCAACTTTATTGTATTTTTCTTTCAAATATATAAACTTTATTGCTTTTTAATATAGAAATTGCTGTATTGTTGCTCTCTGAAACCCCATTCCCCCCTGTTCCATAAAGAGGTTGGTTGTTCTGCTGAAAAGCCTGTATCCCTCTTCACCAAGCATCCAGCAAAAGTCAAAGCATCGGAGGAGCATTTCAGAGGAATGATGAAAATCTGAAGTGCAGTGGTGAGTGTGTCTCTTGAGAAGATCTGACCAGTCTTGAAGGAAGAATATTTATCTACTTACCTGGTACCAAATGATGAATCAAACTTTGCTCTTTATTTTTGCTCTTACTTTTAACTTAGCTCTTCTAAGAATACCGCAGCACCAAGTAACAGAGCAGCCCATGACAACTGGTTCTTTAAATAACTACTTTCAACAGCATAAAAGTTATAGGAATTTCTTTTTACCTGTTTCTTAAATCTGAAAATGTTTCTGGAACACGGAGCCCTCTACTGAACCTACCTTGTTAGGTAAAGAGGAGTTTCAAACTCAGTGTTAATGCTATTGTTAGTGTTTAGCCATACAACTTCAGCAAAATTATATTAGGCATATGAAAGCAAAAGAGTGTTCAAACTAGCAAAAAATGTAAAAAACAACTTCACATTCCCCCTCTCTTAGTGCTTTGAAAGAGCAGTTTCATAAAGCTGAAAACAATTACAAGCTAAATCTTTTGGGAAAAAGCTTTTAAACAGAAAAATGTGAATGATAATTGGGAGCTGCTTAGGAATATTTTACCAAATGCTTCAAAAACCACAAATGAGAGAGAAGGCCATATTGGTTTAAAAAAAAATACCACCCAAACAAAACAAAACAAAACAAAATGAAACCCTGGCTCAAAGGGAAAGTGGAAGCAGATATGAAATAAAAAACCAAATAAAAACCCGGGAAAAATGAAAATTTATATAAAAATGTAAGAAAGGCAAATTTGATAGTGGTACAAGTCAGAATCATAGAGTCATAGAATGGTTTGGGTGGGAAGGGACCTTAAAGAAGGTAGGAATTACTCAACCATTGTTAAGGGGAAAAAAAAAGCCCACAGAGACAGAACATGTAGAGTGTAAGAGAGAAGTTTTAAAATATATTAAGAAAAGTAGCAATTGTATTGTTCTGTTGCTAAAAGAAAGTGCTATTATTGTCTAAATGACCCAGAGAGGCAGAACTGCTCTCAAAGTAATCATGTCATCCAGTATTTAAGAAGGACATCAAACACATATCGTTCAAGTTAGATATTTTAAAATAAGTTAGTTTGATAAGCCTCCCTGTAAATATTTATTCTAATCTAGAGCTGGGAAAAATTAATACCGTACTAATGTTTTAACGGAACGAGAGGGTGATCACAGTAGCTGGAGGACTTGTGGGAAGCTGCTGAAGAACTGCTACATGAAAAATGAAGGGAAGGTCCTAGTGTCAGCATCAATTGACATAGGTTTGCAGAACACAGCTTTTGATATCTTGTTTTTAATAGATTGAGATAAATTTGGTTGATAAAGACAGTGGCATTGAAGTGGTTTTTCATTTGGCGTTCTGGTTAAGACATGAAAACGGCAATTGGTAATACAGCATAGACTAAAACCTCATCGTGATAGCTCACATTTTAATCATTTCTGGCAACTGTCAGAGGACAGGTGGTTCCTGTCTGATGTATTGATGCAGAAAGAAACAGAATAATTTATTCTTGTATGGGAAGATTATTCCTCGAAGTATAAAACATTGCAGCAATTTAACAGAGGAGATGATGACTGAGGGAAAGTGGTGACAATCCTGTGAGAAGGGCCAGAGGATGGCTCTCCTGAGACGTTTGGTTTCTGCTTTTCTATCTACAAAAAATTCATTAGTATGACTAGCAAGTATTGTCATAGTTTGTCTATTGCTGCAATTCAAGGCAAGTTTTTTTTAGGACTTAATTGTGGGAAGTCCTGCAGCCTGTGAGAGGGTCAGGCTAGATGGTCCCTTACAATCTATGAAGTTGCAAAGGAAGAAAAGACCATCCAAACCAGGAAACTCACAGAGGGAAGGGGAGAGAACTACTTGGGTTTGAAAATAGTGCTGCAGATGTCACAACTCACAGAACATTTGGAGAGTTTTACGCTAATGTAATCCATCTCCTAAAAATGACACATCTGTTTCCACTTTCTGTTTCTTATATTATCTTTGTAACATCACTGTAGACTCCATCTGGAACTGAAATTCTCTTTAATTTTTTTAAAGCAGGGTTCCTGATAAAATCTGGCATTATAATGATTTGAAGGCAAAGATAAGCTTGGAAAATGGAACATTTTCTGTTTCCTGCCCATGTAACTATGGTCCTTCCCTCTCTGCAGGCACACATGGTAAAGATATACAGAAATATGAATGCATTTACACTGCATGTAGGCTGTGAAGGGAAAACCAACACAATTAGACTTAGATAGATCCTTGCTTTTGTATTGATAACATTGTACTAATCCTAAAGACAATAAATCCTAAATTAAAATGTGTATTTGGAGAAGTGTTTTAAATATTAAAAGGCATGATTTCTAATTTCTTAGCATTAATAATCTTAGTACTGTTCCCTCTCCTTAATACTTATGTTTTAAAATCTCCCTTGGCTTTGTAGTCAGTCCAGGCTGCTGGGGTTTGTTCTTGTCTTACTGCAGTTTAAAGGAATTTTGTCACTGACTTCAGCAAGGGCCAGCCCTACTTTTACTTTTGCTTTGCAGCCTCTTTTAATTTCCTTTACTGTACGCATTAGCCCAGAGGTAATATTCCCAATCCTGTTATGGAAAGATCCTTTTTAAATTTCAGCATTTAACTATTTCAGTGGAAGCGTGAATAATATTTTTTTGTGTGTGTGTGTGTTCTGATGATTAATACTGAGGGGGGAAACTATTAAACTGTATCCTCAAGCTGTTTATCTATGCATTTAACAGCGCAAAGTGTATTTGGAAATCTAAAAATATTCTTGGTTAATGTGGAGTAACTTTGGGTGTATCTTATTGCACTAGGAAGAATGAATAAATGCCATTACTGGAAAACCTGTTTAGTCTCGTATTAATTTCCCCTAGAGGTCCCAGTACAAAGTCTCCTGGAGTCAATGAAGGCTTGGAGTGCAAGCATTCCTCCAGTGCCTTTGATTTAGCAATAACAGTGACTTATTAATCTTCAGTTGCTAGACTAGAGTGGATATCTTTCCAGGAAAAAATGAACAGTAATATTTTGCTCAGGGAAAAGGAGGAAAAGAAAAGCAATTTAAAAAAAAAAAGATTATATTTTTAAGCAATAAATCCACTGAATCCCCTTTAAACTATGAGGGAGTAAATCAGGAGTGTTTTCTGGTAACTTAGCAGTCTCTCTGTGTCTTTTTCCTTGCTGACTAGTCAGGCACTTCAAACTTTTTGCTGGGCAGGAAAGGAAAGACTAAATAATGCCAATCATGTGACAAAATCTGAACATGGAGTAAAAGAGAGCAACTTCAAGGAGGACTGAAGACCACTTCTTGTCCAGGTTCATAGCTCAGTTTAATTTAGATGGTTTTTTTATGGAGGAAAGGAAAGGAAGTATTTTGCAGCGTCACATGTGGTTATAAAGGTACTATCTCTGGACTTCTCTTTCTTCTTTTGTTTCCTTGCACTCCTGTTTCCTGCCTCAGGTTTGGGAAGGAAGTGCACTGCAGCCCCAACACAATGACTTAGTCCTTCATGGCATGCTGGAAAGGGCTGAGAACTTGTTAATGGTGGTGGCCTGGCAATATGCTTTCTCTCCTTGTGAGAGTTGGCACGACATAACTCATCCTTATGATTTCACTCCTGCTTTTTCCCAGCAGCTTATCTATGTGACAACAACACTCAAAAGGCATTTTGCCTGGTAAGAGTCAAGTAGCATCTTGAAGCTGTGCTCATTCTTCAACTTTTCCATCAAAGGCAGAGAGGGTTTTGAAGTGTTTTTCCTGTGCCCCAAAATAAACAGTTATCCAATAATGATGCCATCATACTCTCTATCTATCCAGAACCCGTAGTTTTACTCTCTGCCTCCTTCTGTCTCAGGTATGTACTTGTCTAATCTGGGTAGCTATCTATCAGTCTAACCTAGTGTGTGCTTTGACAGATGCAAGTAACCAAGGCCACAGCTGAAGTGCAAGGAGTAGATTTATTCCGTCCCCTTGCTGGCTGCAGGGTTCCAAAAACAAGAGGGGACACATGCACTGCTAAGCTCAATCCATGTTAGCAGGGGCAAAAAGCCAGGAGCACATTCCCACCCTCAGCATCTCCAAGGGCCAGGGGCATGTGCTTTTTATCACCCCCAGCTCCTGAGCTCTCTTCCAAGCCTGTCCATGAAGAATGCCTCTTAAGTCTTTGACAGCTTTCTGTTATCCTCTACAAGAACTCCGCTTCTCAAGACAGGCAGAAAACCACCCAAAGCAAGCACAGTACAAGGAATTTTCCACACTGGATATTCTTAACACCCCCACAGCTGCAAGGTCATCTTGAGTGAAGACAACTCTACTTTCCCCCCTCTCCAAATAGTCTGCTTTCAACCCGTTCACCTCAACACCTGGATAGATATATTGATAGATAACTCAGAAAACAAAGGAGTTATTTTAGCAGCTTTTAAAACATCCAAGACAGAAGTCCATGTTACAGCTTATGGGGCTGTTTAACCCTTAAAATTATGTCTTTCAATGAAGAGTAAGCACAGAAAACAAAGTTCTAAAGACTTCACAAAGAAAGAAGAAATCGAGAAGTAAACTGTCAAAGCGTGGGAAGATTTCTCTTGACTGTAGAGGAGACTAGATCAGCTCTCTGGCCACATCATGCAGTCTAGACTGTCAAGTGATACTGATAAATATTCATAATAGTGTTGAAGATTGCACAAGGCAAACTGGGCATAAATTCATACAAGTCTTGTGAAGTTTTTAAAAATCTTGGTTGGAAAAAAATTAAATACCCAACAGTTTAATTTTTGTTAGCAATTCAAATGAGGCTTAGACTGAAAAGCTCTGAAAATTTTCAACACTGAATAAAAAAACTGAGCTTGAAGTAGTAAAGGAATTGCAGAGAGGCACCCATCACAAAACCTGCCCTTATAGCTAACACAGTTTTCAGTAGAGGCCTCTGCTTCTGCTCTTTAGTAGAGAAGAGGCATTGTCATTCCAACTCACAAGGAGTTAGCTCAAGGATTGCCATTTTAACTCCCTTTTGGCCAGATGTAAAACATTAGGTAGTGTCAAAGCTGGAGACAATAGGGTCTGGCTGAGTTGTCTGAACTCTATTTGCTACAAAACAACCATTTCCATATTACTGAAAGAACTTTCATGTCAGTATAACTTAGATTTACAGTTTATGTAAAGACCCTTTAGAACCTTTCTGGGAGGGACTTGGAAAATTAAAGTGAAGATAAACTGGAATGAACTGAATATACCTTACATTGCTACTTTTTTTCAAGCAGTGAAAAGAGGACTCACTGCAGGGGGGAATCTGTTGTCTTTAGTCAGGGCTCAGGAGTATAAATTTTCTGTAAAGCTCCTTGAAATTTCCTCTGTTTAAATATGACAAATCTTTAAGGAATTGATCAAATTTTCTGGAGACCATTTCTGATTTGTAATGAAGCAGTCTGAAAATTTTAATTGATTTCAGGGTTTGAGCAAAATTGACACATGGAAGGAGAGTGCATTATTACTTTTCGTACTGTCAAGTGTTGAGTTCACTTGTCCGTTATATTAAACCGATAATTTATAAACTAAATATATAAAACTGTTTGCCTTCATTTTTTTCACCACAGAAATAGAACTGACAACTTCATGTAAGATTTTCCCATTTGAAGAAAGGACAAAGAAATAATCCATAAATTTAAAGTTTATTTTTTATTTATTTACACTTCTTTATGTTAAAAAAAATTAGTTTCAAAATGAAAATTTCTCATCAAAATGCCAGAAATACTTTCCTATTGGAAATGCTTGGCCAGGCTAAACACAAATTTGCAAAAGCCTTGGGTTTCCCAGAAGCTTTCATACAGCTTCTGCAGTTTGTCAAAAAAACTAATCCAATGTTAGTCTTAATTTGCTCTGATATGAGTGTGAGAGGAGAGTTAGGCCACATGTTTCCATTTGCTCATTCTAAGCCCTTTTATGAAGTGTCCGATTTCAGTAAAATCATATCAGATCGGAATTATCCACAGATCCACTGTGAGATCAGCAAGCTAGAAACATTTTGAAAGGTGCTGATACGTGTGAGTGAGTGTGCATGCAGGGGTGCCTTTGGAGGTTTCCTTTGAGGCTACGAGTTGTGATTTCATCCAGTTTTACATGAGCCACTTACTTTTAATGGAAGCTTTGATCACTGATAGGAGAAAATAGATTTCGTTACTCAAGTTTAGAAAGCAGAGGATGACTTAACAGTGAAGTGTGTGCTTCATGCTCATACCCCTGCCTCAGCCCCAGTAGGCAGTGTGCTGCTTCCCTGTGCTTGTCCTCTCAACCCAGGAACATCACGTTCTGTTCTAAAGATTGAAGTCGGTAAGACATTAAGATGTCTTCCAGTAGATATTGAACCCAAAAGTTGTCTGTGTTTGCTTCTTAATCATACTTTGGAAATTTTCAGAAGTCATCAGTTATGGAAATGATCAAAAGCAAGAGCTGTGACACTACAGAGAAAGATTTCTTGTTTAAAATGAATGAGAATGGTCGTTCATGGACTGCCTTAGTAACATTCAGCTCGGAAGGGCCAGAGAACCACTGTACAATTTCATAGAAAATGCAAAACGGATTTTTGCCAAAGTAATAATTACAATTATAATAAATAGGTCCTCTTAAAATTAAGAATTTTACAATAATGAATCTCATGCTAGTCAAAGCATATTAGACACTAGCAACAGACTCAAACAGCAAGATATTGGCACAACCATATAGAAAGAAAATACTAAAAGAAAGACCTGGTCATATTCCCTGCTCTGCTGTTGGACCAGTGGATAATCTCAGCTCCAGTAAAATCAATGTGGTTTCATATAAATTCAAATTAATTCAGTTGATCCTTGTTTTATTTCTTTCCTTATTTTTTTTACCCCCAGTGTGTGGTGCATGAAGAATTGAACCTGTCTTTTCATACGTTCAGTGAAGAAATTATGACAGTAGAAAATCCCCTGGTGTTTGTTAGTCTGAGTGGAAGAAAAATTGCTCAAAAATTAAATTAAAAATACCTGCAGCTGTAGGAGTTTGCTCAGTAGGGAAACGCAGGTTTAGATGGATTTCTTATTGTTAACCGGATGCTCATATTCCCAAATATATAAACATCACTGTCTTTTCACAGAAGTCTTTTAGTATGACTGTAGGAGTTGATGCTGGAGTTTCAGCCATAATTCTTGATTTCTTCTTCCTGTATATATACAAGAAAGAACACTGACATTGGGTTTTGTAACATTTCTGTGTCTTTGACTATGTTTTGTACAGCACATAGTCAAACAGCCAGGTCAGAGTATGAGAAAATCAGCCTCTCTTCCTTTTTGTCTCATACATGGCATGTGTCAGCAGAATGGGCACAATATGAGTGTTGCCAAGTTGCTTTTTCATGTTTCTTCCAAAAAGCACTGCTTCTCCTGCAGTCTTCTGAAGATAAATCACTAGCATTTCCAAAGGTTTGTGCTTATTACTGTGTAACAATACTTAGAAGACACTATTGCATATAATAATTTTCTTCACAGTAGTCTCTCTGAACCCTTCAAAGCATTTCCTTGGGAGCCTGCTGCTAACCCAGAGGAAGCCAGGCAGCCAACCAAGAGCTGATTCAGTATCCTTCAGCTACCTTGTGCAACCAAGAGTTGTTTGTTGTGCTTGTGCTACTACTCTGCCCTGAACAAGAAAGGGAACAGAAAGAGTGCTCACCAGCTCTGAACATGATATTCTTGTCGGGCTAAAATTTTTTTACCCTTCTTCTTAAGAAACTTCAAAAAGCTTGAAAAGGTGATGCATAGGAGAGACTTCAAGGGAGATTTATCATGTGGTCAAACTACATAGCCTCTCACACAGGTGGTTTTGGTTGTAATGGAGAGTTTGAGTTATGCTATAACTGCTTGAGTATTCTCAGCAGTAGATCTGCTGTGATCTCAGAACTCCTGACCAGAAGTCACCCCTCTGATGTGACCCCAGAGGGAGTGATAGGATCTGTCCTTCCAAGGACCATTGCCGGTAAATCCTTTCCATCTCCTTTCTGAGTGTTATCAGGATGTTGATCTCACAACTCATTCACTAGTGAAGCAGAGGAAAACCAGCTGCTGTAAGACTGCTTCTGAAGCAAGTCTCCTGTTATGCCCACTTTCTGCAGTTTGTTCACTCCAAGACAACATGACGCTGTTGACCGAACTGGAGAGCTTTCAACGAGAAGAGATCCAGCTGGCTCCGCATGTGCTTACTGCCCTTCTGACCAGTTGGGCCAGACTAGAACTAATCTGCTGTAAAATACTCTCTACTGAGCAAAGCGGGGAAGCTGGGTCCTCAGGAGCAACTTTGCCTCTCTTTGCTGCTATCACATTCCACCACTTGCCAAGGCAGACACAGACAGGATCTCAGTTTCTGGTTGTGAACATAGATACACGTTGGTGTTTGCTGTCATCTGACAGCTGAGCAGCTTTGCTTGATAGAGTTTTCTATGCACAGCTTTCCTCCAGAACTTGACTGGCACATCCACCATCTAAGCATGGATGTTTCCCTCCTTGGCTGCTTCTCGTGACTCAAAGCGAAGGCTTCGGCTTCCTTCCTGCAAGACAGCAGACTGACCAACTGCCACACCACTCTGCTGATGGATTTTCAGGCCTGACCTTGCATTCCCTCCAGCTGCTGCTTATGTATACAATTTTTACTAGGCAAGAATAAAGGGATTTAAGGGAAGAAGGAATAAAAGTGAATTTTCAAAGGAAATCCTTCTATTGGTTTCCACTGTTTCCTTCTATTGTTGAATGTCGCAGATGCTGAAGTAAATGTCTGCTGAGATGGGAATCCTACATGAAATATTGTCATCCAAGTTTGGTTATGGCCAGCAGTTAAATCATTCTTCCTTCTCATCTGAACAGTTGGAGTCTACAGTGGTATTTCAGATATTTTTCTGAGTAAGCATGCATAATGTTTCCCGCAGGTCACTGTCCTCTGAAATGGGCCAAAAGGACTGAAATAAAAATATTGAACCTTCCCTAAACTCTCTGGCAGCTTCTAAGGAATTGCATAGAGCAGGATGCTTGCCAAAACAAACAACTTATAAGTGCCATATTTTTTCCTTTTTTTTCTTTTTTCTTTTTTTTTTCTTTTTCTTCCTTGTATTTTTAGCTTAATTTATATGGAGCACAATTGAATCCCTCAGTGATACTGTTGATTTTCTCCCTGATGAGATAGACAGGAAATTTCTGAGAATCCCTTCCAATCCTAAAATGCTCAAGTCACTATCCCTTGAAGGCATAAATTCAGTGTATGAGGCAGTCACTATTTTTACATGCAGTCCTTAAAAGAGGATTTGGAAACCTCATTGTGCATCACTTTTCACCGGGCTATGACTGTATGGGGAGTGTATGGGTCTCCTCTACTGAGCAGACATGGCATTATCCTTGCAGACTTGATTGTGTTTTCTCTCCTTCAACGTGAATGCCCTTTACTGGGGAACATGGGTTACAAGTATTCACTCTGGTCTGCAGTTCTGCTCACAAAAGACACAAAAATAATCCCAGTGAGAAATTACCCAAAGAAAGAACCCAAGCAATAGGGTTAGCTGTTAATGCTTGTTAAAACTTATTAGCTACTAATGCTTGTTAATACTGAAGGTGCAAAGAGTGGAAGAGTAAAAAGACAGCAGCAACCCACCTTGCAAAGTGATATAACAGGCAGTGTACTTAATAACTATTTTACTTGAAAGAGGATAAGAATTTAAAAGCTGTCTGAACATGGCCTGTAGATGTTTCCTTCAGGGAACAGTCTCCTAGCTGTGTTAAATCTGCTGATTCTCTGCTTCCCACCCCTCCCTCCCCTACAGTAGTCAGCAGCACAGGGACTGAAGGGGGCCCAGCTGTGCCACGACATGCTGTGAGCGCAGGCTCCATCTATGCCAATCCCTGTGGCTGAAATTACTCAAGACAGCGGCATTGCTGGAAAGGTTGGTTTTAGAAGTTTCCAGTCACCCCCTCTGCCCTGGTGCCTGGTATCCCCCACGCTGGTGCTTGCCATACCCTCAGGTTGCACTTCTGTGACAAATTAAACAAAGCTGAGTCAGCACAGCCATGGTCCCTTCTTCACACTTTGCTCTGTGTCTCTCCCCTTCTCTCTTGTACTACTCCTGGTGTGAGAGTGCCAGGCTACAGAAGCTGCTAGCAACTTTCTGTTAAGCCCTTTGAACCAGCTCTGAGCCACTGGGAACCGTCAGGACCAGCAGCAGCGGGGTGGAGATCGCAAGGGAAGGACAGGGAAGTTGGTGGCAAAGTTGGTTTAAGCTGTTGAGAAACTTCATCCTCATTGCACAAGAATAGCAGCATATGGGGCTACTCAGTGAGCTGANAAGAACCCAAATAAAAATCCCCCTTCTTGTAAAGGGCTGTATTGGTGTGGCTGAAGGGGTGGTGAATACTGCAGAGGTCTTTTGGGGTCACTGAGGCTCTCATTTCACCCCATAAATTTCATCCCATAAATTGCCCCCAGAAATTAGAAGATCATGAAACAAAGAAATTTAAAAGGCCTTTTTTAAACTGAAAGTGGTAGATTCTGATTTGGATTGGAGGTGCCTAATTAGAATACTCAATTTAAGCAGCCTGTTCAAAGTTATTGAATGTATATAGTGATATTCTGCACCCTGGTTGAGTCAACAAAAACTTGTTGTGCCTTTCAGAAAAGATAATTAGCTCTCCTAAATGTGTTTGCCAGAAATACTGGGATATAAATCATCCCAACAGAGTGGTTTGAACAAATTAAAGCCAGTCTGTTAGAGTGACAACATGCTTACTTAACTCAAGATACAGTAATAAGCTCTTTGATGTTTTTCTAACTGAACCGGATTCCCAAAATTATTTTCTGCATTTCATTTTAATGTCTTTAATTATGCTTCTATGTCTCATTGAAATAAAATCACATGTGTTTTGTATTTTTAGATGTAACCTGTTTTGAAACATTTTTGGATAAAATACTTAAAATTTTGACAAAATTTTAGGTGGTGGATCATTATGCTTATTTATTTATGTGAAGGATGGTAGATCTTTATTCCTTATCAAGTATACAGATAATCTGAGTGGCTGAACAAATGTTTTCTTCATCTTTGTTTTTGGACATCTCTGTGTAAGGATAACATCTTATGTTAAGAAGCTGTGTTTATAGTTAAACGGATCTTTCAACATTGTACACTTCCACTTCCCAGGGCAGGCAGTATAGCAGGGCTGTCCTTAGTAATGAGCTGCATCTTGTGCTTTTGCTGTTTGTTAAAGAAGGACATTATGACATACCACCTGGCTTGCTGGGTGCCTAATTATGGCTTTTACCCTGCTTGTTCAAGGGTCTGTGCATCTCTCCCAGTCTCATTTATTCTGTTCCATTAGTTACCTATCATGGGACCTTTTATTTTCCACAGGAGTTTTCAAATGAATTTCCAGAAGATGGAAATGCTGCATGGTACCTGTTGTTTATCTATGCTGCTTTGGTTTGACTGTGTGTCATTTTTTCTTTGGTACAGCCATGCCTTTGTGTTCCTGTACCTTGACATTAAAGCAGACTTGCCTGTCTTTTATAGAACAGAGTGGTTAAAATAGCCCCACTCCCACTGGAGATGATAGCAGCACTGTATAATAGGTGTGGACATCAAAATTCAGATAATTTCATGCCTCGCACCTCTTTCTTTAGCAAAAATAATAGATGGTCAAGATGTTAGTAGCATCTTTAAAAGAAATGGCACCATCCGAAATGAACGGAAGAGTCGTGCGCCTGGTTCTCACGCTCTGTGAGGAAACCTTCAGAGCTCTAAAAAAATGGGATTCATCACAGGCCACAGCTATGTCCAAATCACTTCCCTCTTCTGCTCAGATGATTTCAAAGAAATGAATGAAATGCAAAAACCAGCCTTGTGGCACAGTGAGCTGGAATGGATGCCTTCTATTGAGATTTATGTTTGTATCTGGGCAAAAAGTCTTTCTGTTCTCTGTCCTAAAAGAAACAACAGCTACACTTACAGACAGGCTGTGGGTGCTGGCTCCAGAGTACTGCTGTCTTGGGTGGAGGAAAAAACAAAGAAGAAGCTCTTGGTGGAGGTGAGAGAGAATGTGAGCATTTTAGTCCTTTGTATTATATGCTTCTGTTCAGTGTCAAACAATCCTCATTCTTGTTCTATTCATGGACTGCTTTGCAGAAAACAAAATGTAATAGCATCTGAGAAATCCATAGGCAAAATAGACTTTAAAGGCTCTTTTGAGCCAAACCACAAAACGTACAATTTATTATGTTAATTTGAATTAATGCACTTTGACAACAAGATTCAGAGTTGCAACACTCTAAGTGGAATAAATAACAGAGGCTTGTTTTCGCTGTTCCTGAACTTCTCCTGGTCCCAGTAAATTCAACAAGAAAATGGAGCACTAGAGAAGAAAACATTTTCCCCACACCCATCCCCAGTTCACACTTCAAAGCAAAAATCTCCCCAAGATAACTCACAGTCTGTACTTCAACTAAATATACAATACAAATCACACTGGGTAAGCTAAACTACCAAAGGCTCAGGACAAGAGTTTAAGGTGCTGTTGGCTGGATCCCAGACCAGGGAATTTATCTTGCAGTATCAGAGGTTGATCTCTGTGCACTCCCATGTTCCATTGAGTTAGTTTGTCAGATGACAAAGGTGTTTTTCTGTAGAATTATGCTATGGAAAGACAGTGCCTGTCCAGAAGCAGTGGAGAGTCACTGGTTTACTTTATCTTCTCTTTTTACAGGTTCTTCATTATTTCTTTAATGCGTATTTTCTGTGGCATGTATGGCATCTCTAGAGCTAATGCAGAGATGCCAGTTACTACAGTTGTCCTCAAATGCATATACATCCTGGGAATCATCCTTCACCTATTTGACATAAAATTGTCATTTCTAATCTTCCTCTTTGATCTTTTTATTATTAGAGTTATGAATTATTAAGATTGTGAATAATATATTTTTCATAAGTTGCTGCTATCCTAAAGGATAGAGGAGCATTAAAAAATTTGCTGATGCAAAGTTACCTCAAGGCACAGTAAAACACACTTCGTTTCCTTTGATATCATTGCTTTTATACATTTTGTTTTTAAATTGTACTTGCTGGCGGTTTTTTGAGATTTATTCTGGAAATTTTTATTTGAAGCAACCAAGACAAGATGGTAGCGCTCAGCCTTACAGTGCGGAGCCAAAACTGTGCCAGGCACAGCTGCATGAGCCCTTCTGAATTTAATTTTTAAAGGGCTTGATAACAGGCAGAGGAGAATGTACTCTCTGAAGTTCAGCAAGACAGGCAGTTGCCTGAATTAAGATTCTTTATGCTGTTTGTGAAATCTGAGGTTAAGATGCTGTTCTCTAATTTGCCAGAAGCGTCAGTAAGGATCTTTTTTCCTTAAGTAAACTGTCTTTGATTTGACTGAACTGAAATCTGAAAAAAAATAACAAAGATGTTCCAAATAGAAGGGGATTTGCAGAAGGAGCCTTTGAGTCTGGGCTGTGTATCATTGCACACAGGCATGTGGCTGTGTGCGAACATATGCCTGCCTGTGCTATGAAACAGGCAAGAGTTTGGAAACAATCCTCAGGTGTAGCAGCTTTTATGATGCTTAAATATCAATGTAAAGGGAGGCTGGATGCGTTTTCCACCTGCAGTTATAACACAGCCAGATTTGAAGGGTAAAAAAACACGATAGCAGTCTATTTTCCATGGTGCTTCCACCCACGGGCCTCTGTTGACTGCTTCATCTTTCACCAATATTGCTGAAACCTCACTGAGAGTTCTGATTATTAGCTCGAGTAAAGGGGTCAGAATCTCACCTCTAAAGACTAAAAGATAAAACTCGTAGACTGGACTCCTCAGTTTTTTGTGGAACTTGAGCTGTAGTGATGTTTTTCTAAAAAATCTTTGCCAGAGTATGCATATATGAAAATGTATCCATACCTATTTCACATCCTGAACATTGTTCTCCAAAGAATGGCATACTTCTGCTCCAACAGCAGACGAAAGTAATTGATGATGTTTAGATGTTTAGAAGATTAGCTGCCAAAGCCTGTTTTTAGTTAAACTGCTAATAAAGAAAATAGTTCTAGATTTTCCATGCAAGAGTTTTGGTGTGGGTGCCCAAAAGGTACAGTGATGTCTTTTTTTTCCCCTTTTTTTTCCAAATAAACAATCTTCTCCCCTTGAAACTGCCAAACCTGACAGCTGCTATTCAAAGATAATGTAAATCAATACTTTACATTCAGTAAAATATTCTTAGCACCAAAATAGCTCTTGTTAACATTAGTACTGACTGTGTGAAAGATCAAGACAGCAGGGACATTCCACCTATTAAAAAAATCACTGTTACTCAAAACCAGGTATGTGAATCTCATGAATGCTCATCTCAAATTTGGGAAAAAAAAGTGTGTTAAGATACAGTGTTGAGAAGCTTTATTTTTAACTGAAAATTATAATTAGTTTGATGTCTGAGTCCTGAATATAATGTCTCTATTTTCAACGTATGATTTTTTGCATTTTATTGGGCAATTTTCTGCTTTTTTACACATAATACTGTATCCCTTGTTTCAGGGAGTGGTGTTTAGCCATATAAATAGCTGGGATTAACTGCATGCCTAAATGCTAAAGTGGAACTACTTGCATAAGGAGCTACCACTCAGTGGGAATAAAACAGAATTGGGTGTAGAATTATTTGTTTATTACTCATCAGACAGAATTACTTGACCACCCAAATGGAGCCCCTGAGGCTGTATCTGAAAGCCAGCGGTTAAAAAAACCCAACCAGATTACATTCCTATAAGTGGTCTGTACAGTGGATTTTTAATTTAGTTTTGTTCTGGAGAGGTTTTTTACAGTTTATTAATGATGGGGTTAAGAAAAGAACATTTGAACTTAATTAGTGATGTAAGATAATACATATAATTATAGTATGAAGAAAAGCTAAAATATCTTGGTACATGCAGTGGCTGTATTTATTCCCACAGTAATTAGCCCACATATAAAAGGACTTTTCAGACCAAATTTTTGAAGTTAGTGACAAATTTGGACAGCTTTCTAAAACTATGAGAACCTCACTGGCGCCATCCGACTTCCTCTGAAGCCAATGGAAATTTTGCCTGAAACTTCATCGGAAGTAAACAATGAGATAGTTTGGAAAACAAGATGAAAACGTTGCCGTTAGTGAGTCATGAAATCTGGAATCAAACTCTTAGAGAGTCTCCACATCCTTCAACCTCCATGTGAGTGTATGAAGCAGAACTTCTAAATTCCTTCTTTTCTAGGAGTGCTAAGACAGAGAGCTGTGTAGTACATTCACGTATGTGATCCATTAAGCAAAGGCCCATGCTGTTGTACCCAAAACTCTGATTCTGCATTCCAGCCTTTTTGAGCCTGATGTGCCTCAGGTGTGGCCAGAGATGTGGGTATTCAAAGCCTAGAATTGTGCAGAGGTCTGGTAAAACTATGGTTGCCTAAATTGATCTCTCTTGTATTAAAAGAATTAGAAACAAAAGTCATAGGTTTTATACTCTAAATGTTTTTCTAGGTAGCTTTTCAGTAACCTGAACAAAGAAAAGCTATGGTCCATAAAATTTTGAGAGTATTCCTTGGAATAAGCATACACATAGAGCATGGGATTAATGCAATTAACATGATATTTCGGAGTGAAAGGACTTTTCTTTATAAGGTATAAAGGGAAAACATTTTCCCACACAAGATCCCTTGTTACTCAGAGAGTGAAAAATGCTCACGTCAGGATAGAAGACAGGCGAAAACATGACTGGCATGGAGTTAAACCCCCTGTGAAAGTACTTTGGGAAAGGCCACTTCAATAAGTGCACAATTGTGCAAGTAAGGATTTCATCCACTAGTCTGCCCATGGTTTCTCTGAATACAACAGTGGTTCAGTTTGAATGTATTGTGCACGTATCTGAGTTCTGCACCCTGGATGTCAAGGCTCTCTCTTCAGACAAAGCCTAATTGTTTATTAAAATGTTTCATAATTCCTCGTTGTGGGATCAACAAACCTCTCCTCCCCACCAAAGCCAGATCCCGTTCAGAGCATGATTTGGAATGCATATCCTTTTTAATTTAAAGTACAGAATAGCCTCTCTGTGGCCTGTGCTGAAAATCCATCTGAATGCAGTATCTTTCCCCTGAGCTTAAATGGGCCATGATGTTTTGTGTCAAAATAAAAGCGTACAGTGACCCTGATGCTCTGCTCTGGCCAAACCATTTTCTGTCTAAAAGTGGAGCAGGATTTAGAAAGAAAGAGTATTCTTGTCTACTTCTTAGTCTACCTTTTTTTGCCCGTAGTATAGGTAAGTACAACCTTATTCAGGGCTCTGCTAAATTTTGCTTGGCTATGTTTTCTCCAGAAGACATTGAAGCAGAGGAATCTCCTCACACATTGGATCTACCATAAGCATCATCATTGCAGGCCTTCTATACTGGGTCTGTCAAGTGGACAAAACAGAGGTATTGTGCTCCTTTTTCTTTGTCTGGGACTTTGTTTCTTTGCAGCACCAGAAATGCTACAGAAGCTGTAGTACAGCAGATTTAACCCTCACATTTTCTCAGTTTTAATCTTTTAAGTAGAAATGTGAAGCATTCGGTGGAGATGTGATTTCATCATAAATCTCCTGTAATTACTTAACAGTGACTCCTAAGACTATTTTCATTGTTCTGCTGGCCTAAAATCTGGTTTTATGTTTTTACTTACAGTAGTTAGATATATTAACTCTTGAGTATTAGACTTAAATTCTTGTTTCCATTGGTAAATGGAATTTATTTATGGAAAAAATTATTTCACAGGGAACCAGAAGCTGTAGAGTGGCTAAGAAGTCTTTTATTTATTGTCGATACACAATATCACATATTTGTATTGAATTACAGCCTACTGACTCCCTTACTACTTACTAAGAGAACTACAATTAACACTGCAGCCCCTGGGTTAAACAGGTCCCTTACTGCTGGAGAAGTGGGATGTACAACCTCTTGTGTAAATGGCATTATAATTTTAACTGTTACAAACATTTTCATGGTATCTAAAATAACTTACTTTACCTAAGAAAATTATTTGGATTCTTGATTTCACTGTTTTCCAGTCTTTTGATCCAAACCAATTCTGTATATGTCTGGGGCTTTATCATATTATCTTGTCATTTCCTTGAGATTAGGACCTTTACTCAAGACAAAATAACTTCCATTTTTATGTATTTGGTGGGGGGCACAAAGGAAGCAGAATTTGAGGTAGGAAAAGGACAAACAGAATCCCTCAGTGGCCCATACCATATGTTTTAAGTCAAAGGCTTCAACAAAAGGATATAGGAGAGCAGTATAAGAAACTAAAAATTTAACAGTAAAGTACACCTTGGATAAATGTATGAAGCAAAGGATTCTACTCTTTCTTCCTCAGAAGTATATTTTAAACATAAATATAAACCAGCACTTTTCTTCTGAAAAACCTCAAACCCCAATGCAAGCACATTCCAAAATAACTCCTGGAGTGAACAGTCCAACACAAATAACAACGGCCCACAGAAAGCATATTTGGACCATTGATGAACTTTCCATTTTTCTTCAAACTGAAAGCTCAGGAGAGCTTCCAAGTGTGTTGGTATGTGCAGCTTATCAGCTAGAGAAGGAATGCTGTCATGTATCCTATCAAAATGAGAATGCATCAGCTTCAGCTCTCCAAAGTCACTGATGTGCTGTATGGAAAATGTCCATCCCTGAAAGCTTGCACATCTCAGCACAGATTGCTGCCTCTCTGGCAGTGCTCTGTGACCTTCCAGTTCAGCAAATGTGTGAGCCACTGCTCGCTAGTGTGGGAAGGCAACATGCTGTGCTCCCTCCTGAACATGGCAAAAGGGAAGGTTACCTACAGGTTATCTTTTCTTTTTTTAATTTCCCATATCTCAGTTGTAGCATCACTGTCTGATGTTTGTTTTTATCCCATGAATTATATGGGTTTTGATTGAAATGAATAGTTTTCACCAAAACCTTTTCCTTGTGCCTTGCAGGAGGCTGTTCATATCACCTGTTTTTATTTTGATGGCTTAATCACCTGAGCGTTAAAGACTTGCTGCTTTGCTAAACTGGGATTTGTCTGGCTGTCTGGTTTTTTCATCCTTCTATTATCTAATAATATCACAGGACAGATGTGAACGTGTATGTGTGTGAGTAAGCACCTGGGCAACCTGGGTGTGGGAATGACGCATTCTCCTGGTCTCGCTGGGCAAATGGTGTTTTACTTTTAGTAGCTGTTTTCTTGGAAGTAAATAAACTTCTTCTTAGTGAAATATGTGCTCTTCCTGCCCTGCAAACCATGGCTGGACACCACTCCTCACACTCTTAGCATGGAGGGTGTTGAGGAAGCATATCTGAGGGGGAGTTGACTTTGTTTTGGGCTTTTGAAGTCAACAGTAGTGTTTCTGCCTTTGTTTGGGAATCCAGCCAATACTGCCACAGTTCCTTCTTCCACTACATATCTGCTTCCCTCCTGACCTTTGCCTAGCCAGAGGAAGGAGAGGAAGGGAGTGGCAAGAGATCTGCATACCCAGAAAATATTTAATAAATCACCACAACTTTGTTTTCTGCATTGTGTCCACGGAAACACCCACAAAATGAGAATCCTCTCAGCACAACCACCACAGGAATCTCCTGCTCCTGTACAGTGTATATAAATTGGGTGTCTTTACTTAAAGGATAATCAAGGGTCCATAAACAGACTTTTTCACAATCACTTAATATCTCCCCCTGAAAAATCCTACACGATATGCTTTTTTCCTTTTTAGTAAGGCACATGATATTTGATGAACAAAGGAAGCTTATGTGCAGGTGTGATTTAAAACTCTTTTTGTAAATATTTTCAATCAAATTCCTTGTATTTAGGAAGGCTTAAGAAAATAAAATAAGAAATTAATATTTACTGTGGAATTTATTAAATAAAATGCATTTGGGAAAGTTTCAGCCTGAAAGGTGACGGATATTATAAATGTGAGATTCCAATCTGTGCATAACTTTAACTGATGTACTGAAAGAGCACGTGCCTGTCCAAACCACACAGCATAAAAGCCTTCATGCTCCCTCTTCTCTTTTCCACTTACCAACTCTTTCCTGATGACTGACACAGTTGCAACATCCCCACTTTGCCCTGCCAGGTACCACCCACCCTCTTCCTGTCAGGGGCCGTGCCCATTCAAGCAGAGCTCCATGTGCTCCAATGTAATTAATGATGACAGCTTTTCAAAGAGAAGGAGGGCCTGAAGGATGGGCTGGTCTACAGCCTTTGACTCTTAAGCCTTTTGGCTTATTTGTGCAGGACATTTTTTGCCCACCTACTTCTCTGTCAGAGGGGTGAGTCACGCTCACACGCATGTCCAGAGCATCGCTTAGGTAAGCTGCCTCATCGAGTTCAGTGTGGCAACACACATAGAGACATTTGCAGACTGTAGACACAGGGTTGCAAGCCTCAGCTATGATGTGAATATCCTTTCCAACATCTAATTGTATGTCTTGATCTAGAGTGAGACTCCTGTGTTATTTGGGGCTTCTAAGTGTAACTACAAATACCACCAGGCAGTAAAGAACATGGCTAGCTCCTGGTCTGGCAAAATAAAGAAAGAAAGAGAACAACTCACTGCTCTACCAACTCAGAGTTAATCTCATATTACTGGGAAGTAAAGATGGCTAAATATGAACCCGCCAAGGCCATATGTTCCTAACACATGTGTTGCTTCTCCATCTGGGTGCCATAAAAGATGTCTGTGTTTGACTCTAATAGGTGCTGAATAGTTTCTTCAAAGACTGAAGCACCTCAGATGAGGTCTTGAGGATAACAGTTTTGCCAGGTCTCAAGATAATAGAGAATCAAGCCAGGACAGCTGGACTCTTCCTCCTTCAGAGTCACTGGGGTAGCAAATTCTGATCCTAGCAACAGAGGAGTAAGTAGAAAATTTTCCGTCTCTCTCTAAAGCCGAGAATTTCACCCTGGTGACACTACGTTAGGTACACATAACATTTAACTTATCTCAGCAACGGTGCTTTTGTATTCTGGTTTGAAACTTGAGGTTGCCAAGGTTTTGTGTGTTGTACAGAGCTGTGGGAAGGGAGTTAAAGAACATTGCAAATATTTACTATAGGCTTTACCAGCAATTAAACTTTATATCAGTCCCTCCTTCCTGAGTAGTGTCAGATTATAAAGGGCCTGAAGTTACATTCTAGAACTGCAAAAAGCACAGAGCGTGGGCCTTTCAGCCATATATATATTATGCATATATAGGCTAGGACTTAGAGATGGTGAAACCAGATAGAGGGAATACTTTTTTTGGTCAGGAGTATTATCCTGCATTGCAATGCCTGCCTTACAGTGAGCCTTTCTGCTTCAAGAGTTAAATTCCTATTGCAGAAATGAAAGCAGAAAGAAAGCTGCCCTTTATACAATGGCCTTTCTAAAAGTCTGGCATCCCAAACTACAAACAGTGCAGCATTTCTTCAAGGCCTGTAATCAAGACCATGCACCAGAAGCAAAAAAACCTGTGAAGTTTTGTAATACATACAAGTATATCATGCCAGCATTAAGGTAATCATGTTCAAGACATTTTTTTTCTTTGTATTTTCATATTCTAGATTTAAAAAATTGAATTGTTTTAGTCAGAAGTTATCTGGACTCTAGAGGTGTAAAGGAGAAAGTGAATAGTTTCTTGAGTGAGATTAAATTTATGTTCATCATCTCTGAGGACACAAAGCTGATCTCAATTATATTTGCTGATTAGGATGAGGAAGGGAACAAAACATGGAAGAAATGAGATTATTTTTAAGCTATTTGTACGAGGAATGGAAAGGCAAGGGCAAAGGAGTTCTTTGGTGGCCCATCACACCACAAAGCCAGGCCCAGAGCACTGCTGGATCTACTGCTCTGATGTCAGAGGCAAATAGATCTGAACAGGCTATGACCACAGCAGGCAATAACAGAGAGTGCCTGTACAGGAAAACCTGCTATCCTTCCCTCCCCACTGCTCTGGCACAAGACAATCCCAGTACTTCTATGTCTCCACCTCGTAAGCAAACTTAGGCATCATCCTCCCTACCCACTTGCCAACAAACCCACAGTTTTTCTCCAAAAAATATTGTTACAGAAGGTGCAGTGTAACTATTTACAATATTCAGAACATTTAAACTAAGAATAGTCATGGTGGCAAAGACTTTGCCCTAGCCAAAAAAATCAGTGTGTTTTTCATGTCATGTGTCAGCTTAATTCTACCCTTTCCACCACAAAAATGCATTTGTTAAAGAACAGCTTGTCTATTTACTGTCTTTAGAATTACTCTCAGCTATCAGTGACAGCAAACCTAAATTATTTTTTGCCTAGTGAAATTAAAGCTGCTGCCTAAGGCATTGATATACAGATGGCTTGGCTGTTCAGAAGTGAAATGCCACGTCAGCTGCTGAGAGATCTTACTGCATATATTTTTTGAGCAAGTTATCTGTAAAAAGAAGCCATATGACAGAGGAATATTATTTTTAATTTTTACTATGATTTCTTTACTTAGACTTGATAGAATTTTGCTTTATGATACCTACAAAATTTTCCTGTGATACCTGCAATGGGATGAAAAAAAATCTCTCAGAAACCTCTCAGCACCTTCTGCTTACAGGTCCAGCAAACACCTCCACTCATTCTGCTTTGCTTGCTTGTGTAGGGACCTCAAAGAAGGAACTTTGTATTGGTAATCAGGACGTGCTCTGTCCAACAAGAGGAGAGCATTGCACAGTAGCATTAACACAACCTGGTCATAGTGGCTGCACACAGTTCTTCCCCCATTACAGCTTTAGGGCTGATGTTTTCTGTGCTGGGCACTGCATAGCTCTTTCTCTTCTGCTTCCCAACACACATACCTTCTTGAGCTCTCTGCTAGCATTCTTTATGTGGTGCTGCACCCTAACAATAGAAGCTAAAATTTTGATATTTTCAATGGTGTGCCATGTTCTCAGAGTTTGCAGGATTTTAAAACCAGTGACTTGAAACATGAAAGTTCCTGACAAACAGTGTGTTTCCAAAGAGTTCTCTCTGTAAAAAACGTTCTTTCCACTTAGCCTGGTCCCATCCTCTCCCTGTTGTTCCAAAATCTGTTTCTCCTCATGAGATCTGTCGTCATTTATGCTTACATTCTCTATTATATCTAATTACAATAATATAACCACATAATATAATAATATATAGCCACAGTTCTACATCAAACAGAAAGCTTTTTGTAAAAGAATACAAATTTTCAGTGCAATAGAGAAATGAAAACACAAGCTCACTTGAAAGAAAGTAACATTTTTGCTTTGTTAGCTATGCACATCTACTAGTACATTTAATGACTTATTTTTTATAGTCTGGCATTAGATTGAGCTGTTTAGTAAGCAAGTTTTTGTTTCCAAAGCTCCACAAAAGTTATACCAAAGTTACTTAAAAGAACATTGGACACTCTAGTATTGAATACAAAAGTTGAAAGTACTTAATCACAGACATGTCTCGGCTGAGAAAAAAAAATATTTGAATTAATATCTATTTGTTGCATATTTTCTCCTCGTTCTGGATAAAAAAAAAATGTTAGTATGCTCAAGGACAAAATCATATAGGTTTGTCAAAATCAAAAGGAAAAAAAAATTATAAAAATTTTCACCTAAAAATTATAGGGTGAGAAAAGAAAAAAGTTTAATTCGAATAGGGGTGTTTTTTTGGTGAATGAGAGTTTTCAATCTAAATTTAGCATTTTATTCAGAAGCATCCTGCTCTTCTATAAATGACTAAGACTGTGTACACACAGGCCTTCCTGAATGTGGTGTTTACTTGCAGATGCCAAGATGTCCTTCAGACAAATATCCAACACAATATTATAGAAAGTGGATGCAAAACTAACTCTTGCTGTCAAGGACAGCCAGCTGGCCCCCATGTGTCCAAGCCAGAGAGAGATTCAGACTTGAGAGAAGCTGATGGGAGGTACATCCTTCCCAAACTGCTTAAAAATTCCTCTGAGGATGGTTTTGTTTAGAAATTCAAGAGTTTAAGATTTGTGCTTTTAATGTGTCCATAAAGTGACTGAGCCCAGAGTGTCAGCACAGAGTGAAGGCCCTCTATGGAAGCCAAATTAGATTTAAGTAGTTTTAAGCACAAAAGCTAGAAGCTGTTTCTTGAGTGGTGACAACACAAAGCAGTGAAGGAAATCAGGTCACAGAGAGCTGAGATAAGGTTTTGATTTGGAGGACTCTCTATTCAAGTCATAAAAAATAGATCTGTTTTTGGGAGTGGCTGAGAAACCAGAACTGCAGCTCCAGGAAACAGCAGGGCAGCCCTTGGGGAGGTCAGACCCAAAAAGTACCACACATTTTGCTGCTGTGTTTTACTTCAATAGTAGATAAAGTCTAAAAATACCTTTGTATTTTTGTCCTTGAAGTTTTCTGCAAACACAGTTAATTAAATCTCCATTTCTCTCTTTCCAATGCAAAAACAGGAGCACCAAATTTTTAAGGCTCAGAGATATCAAGCTTGGTTGTAAATGCTGCAATACACGTCAGAGAGCATTTTGTTGAGGCCCTACCAAACAAGTGTCATCTGAGAAAATGTAAGGTGGCAGAGATGATCAGGCCCTAGAATTCATTTGCTTCTCCTTTGAGAAAACTTTCTTTCCCCTTTCAGAGCTCTAAATGTGCCATGAAATTTAACAAGATACAAGCTGTATTTTAAAAAATGAGATATCTGCCTGCAAACTCTTGTCAGTGTCACAGCATTTTGCAGTGATTTTTAAAACATAGCAACTTAAATGTAGCTCTTGTCCTAAGTTATTTACTTAATTTCTCTTGCCAAAATTTACTGCATTTTTATTTTTTAATTTAGTTTTATTTCTCCTTTTTTTTTTTTTTTTAATAACAGGGTATTCTGCATCAAATTAGAACTCCAGAATCACTTGGAATTGTCAATGGTATCGAGAAGAAGCCACTGAAAAAAGCAAAACTGTTATGGACTTACTTAGCTAGATGGCATTGCATGGTTTGGATGTAAATGATTCTGTCCCTGGTGGAAGTGCAGGAAAAGGCATGTCTATCATGTTACTATTTTTAATATAGGCATTTTACAGCTGCAAAGAGAACCTTGGAAAGCAAACCCCCAATGTCTTGGATCTGGATGTCAGAAATAACCTGACCATAATCTCACCCACGGGATCTAAATATTCTTGGTGATGATCTCCTTAAAGAGCTCTTCTATAGTGTCTGATCCTGTTACTATAAACTCCAAAACCAGTCAACATTTCTGTCTACAAATAGCTATTAAAACATAGAAATGTAGTGTTTCATCTTCATGCAGTTATCTTACACTTTAAATCATTGCTTCTGTGTCAAAGTAACTAAATTTTTTACTGGAAGCATGCTTGCATTTGATGCTCCCAGTTTTTATTTAATGTTGCACTTTATATTCTTAAGGGTTATTATAGTAATAATCATTAACATGTTACTTGTGTCTTTCCTTTTCACAAATTTGCATATTTTCAAAACTTTTGTGACTTTAAAAAAAAAAAAAAAAAAGGAGTAAAAAATCCTCCCCAAATGGGGAGGGAATTATCTTCCGTTACATTGGCAATATTGTATTATAGTTTTTTATGTACTGTATTGCATATAGTAAGCTGAAACAGGCTTGTTCCATTCTATCACAGCTGACTGTTTTTAGATTTCAGCTTTCCTCTCCCCTTCTTACAAATCTCTCTCTATTTCTTCTTTTTAAATTGCTCCTTTTACGTGCCTAGTGAGATGGAGGTGGTTTGTGTTCGACTCATCATCTGTACACATCCTTCAAAGCAAGGGGTAATTGCTTCTCTTGCTTCTCCATCACCTTCAGCTAGCTCTGTGCCTTCTAGGATTACTCTTCTTCCCAGCTGCTGTTCTGAATATTCTCTCCATTTCTAACATTAGCCTTACCCCCATTCCTGGTTTACATAGTTTTCTTTGGGCTCCTGCATGCCGTTCTAATTTTCTGCTACATGCCATCCGCTCACTTTTCCTCTGTCTGCAAAGCCAGGTTTAGTGAGCTTTGTGAGATCTATTTAATCACTAAAAAAACTGGGCAGTTCAGCAGTAAATGTAACATGTATTCCAGAAGACCTACAAACAAGTTTTACTTGGCACTCACAGCAATGAGGTAAGAGGATAAAATGAGTTTGTGGTCACATTACCAGACCACCAGCAGAGAGTTATGAGAAAGCTAGGCCCATTTTAATTAGGAAAAATATAAAAAGTTTACATGAGACCCATCATTCTGGTCTTCTATGAACCACAAGCTGTAATTATAAACTCTAAGTATGAATTTTCTTAGCTTTATTCTTGGATTTTAATATCACTTCGTGAAAAAAAAGTTGAATTTCTTTAGGTTGTTCAAAGTATGCCTTTATTAAAAAAACATTTTTTTCCAAAAAAACTCTGCAGGAGATTAGACTTCATAATCTGCATGGTCTCCTTTTACTCCAAAATTGGTCCACACCATGCTATAAATCTGTGCAGTTTGGGCTTTGAAGGCTGATTTCTATGTAAGTAAAACTGTACATCTTAAAAATGGAACCCTTTGTCTTCTGTAAGGGGTGAATTTAAATCTTCAGTGTTTCTCTGAAACAGTTATGTCCTGAGGAATTGTTTCATATTTGATTTTTACAGTGATCTTATGATAGGATGCACTGTTACTTATGCTGATTGAAGGTGATTTTTTATGATGCAGGAGTTAAATGCAATTTTTTAGCTGTGTAGTCCAGTATTACAATGACGGGATCAAACTTTAGCTTTGGCGTCTTGCTCAAAAGATGATGAATTTGGCAAAAATACTCTCAAGTAACGCAGTCTCTAGTATTTGTTTGCACCAGCAAGGATATGGCTAGATGGAAATAACTCAGTGTCATGTAGAAAGCTGAAACTATCACCAAACTAGTTTGTGTGATTCTGTGGCATAGTGCCACATCTTGCTCAATCATCAGTAACCAGCTTGGGTTCCAGTAGGAATGCAGCTCAATAAACATGATGCAGTACCTGAACTAATTAGCCCCCAAACTGGGCATTCTGACGGCAGTGGATCTGTCTTTGCTTTCTTTGAAGCTATAACTTTTGGCCATCTTCTATTTAGCAAAAGCCTGGACCTATGTTTTCCAAGAGATGTGCTGTCTCCTCACCAAGTACATCTACATCATAATCTATAGGAAATTATAAAAGAAAATCTGAAAAATTGTAACTCTGGTAGATTTAACACCTGAAGCAGTGGAACTGTGGGACCTGGAGTAAACTTGGAGTGGAAAACTGGCTATTATATGTAGGAAAAAACTCCCCTGAAGGTGAGGGAAATGCCTTGCTGGGGCATCACTATTGGATAGCCTTTCTCATGTACCTGTTTCTTATGTAGTGGCTGTCATGGTACTACACTGCCCATCTTTAATTCAATAATTCAGTGATTTGGACACTCACACAAATGTGAGATAACCAAACTTATTTCCTCCTACTGCTTGCTGAATTTCGAGTCTTTGCCATCTTCCAAGCAAATGCAGTAAGCTTGTGATGATTCTGTCAATGTATGTAGCTGCAGAGGAAGGGACAGGCAATGACTGAAATGAATAGAACTCTCTCGTGGAGGCTGTTTTATTTCAATTAGACATCTGAGGTCTCACAAAAGTGACTGCTATAAAGATGCTCAATGTCACAAAATTCAGAGAAAGAGGAAATCTGGATTTGCTTCTGTCAAAAATAATTTAGGTTATTTTACAAGATGGCACAGGTTCAAGAACAGAGAGTGAGGACCATGTGAGGAAGGCTTCCATTCAGGATGCTCCAGTCCTTGCTCAGAAAGTATGCCTGTATGTACTTGGTCTTCTGTACTGAGTGTCCTGAAAAGCTGTCAGGGCAAGGCTCTGGATGACCTGCTCAGGCTGGTGCCATCAGCACGCTCCATTGGTGCCGCGTTTCTCCTGTGGCTTTTCCCACTGGTTCTTTCAATGCCCTTGACGGGTAGGATTTCTTAGAGTAACCTGGGATGTTCATCAGTGTGACTGGGAACTTAATAAAGCCCTAGGTGCACAAAAGGAAAAAAAATGGAATTTTTCTGAATGACATTTCAAAATAAGATTTTTTTGGTCTTGCTCATTAAATTCATTTCTGCTCACAACCAAGATAAACTGCTGAAAGCTAAGGGACTGGTTTAAATTGCTTTTCTTGAAAAAAACAGAAAAATGCATTGTCTAAGGTAAAGAAATGGAATCCTAAGACTTACTGTTTAAAAATTACATCCTTGTCATGACTAATAATTAATTTCAATGGCTTGTCTGGCAGACAAGACCAGTAATTCTGAAAATGTGTGGTAATCCAACGGCTGTCTCTTTCTTTAATATTTTTCTCTGCTTCAGGCTAAGGAATTAACATTTATTTTGAAAATAGATCTTGCTTCCTTGAGTTGTCCTTGGAAGACAATCCCTTGAAGAATTAGTGTTTTGCATACTTTAAGTGTTCCTTAAATCTTTAATTGTTTCCTTACGCTTCTGTCCCCATATGTGATCTGTGATTTTACCTCTCTTATTTACATTAGTCAGAGAACAGATTTTATTTTCTGAGTTCATTCGTTTATGTAGCTTTGGACAAATTTAGCTGCATAGCTGCAGACTGACCGTAGGAAACACCATGGAAATTATTAGTCTAAAATTCACTAGTCCTGATCTGCTCATTGAAAGATTAGTGAGTAATCTCATCAAAGTCCAAAAGCTAAATGTTGTTGAAAAAATCATTTATAGGAGTAAAGTTTGCTAATTCCTTATCGTAATTTCTGAAGGTGGCATTTCCTCTTCGCCCCTTTTTAAAAAATTTCCTATTATTAAAGCTCTGATCTCATCTGGTCCAAACTGAAATCCTTCTATAAAGTCAGACTGATTTAGACCAGCTGAGCCACTCCACCTCTTTTAATGTCCGGACTTTGTGCTTGCTCTCTGTGCTTCCAACTGTGTGCTCCTGTGTAGGATGGCCTCCAACAGCTCACTAAAAGCTATTTAAATTTTTGTGCTTTCCTCACATAAACATCCTTGTGGATGAATGTCATTAACATAACGTAGAAAATTCTGAGACTTTCTGGGTAGAAGAAACACCTTTGCATCCAGTTTCAAGCAGAGCATTGTATATCAAACTTGTGTCCACCTTGTAAACTCACGGGGTCTACCAATGATCTTGGTTTCTACAATTCCACAGTCCCGTGGTCCGTAACAGGAACTTTTACTCTTTTGGATTGCTTATCATTATAAATTTGATAGAGACATGTCAGACAAATTCCAGATTCTGCTGGCCCTCCCGGCAAACGGTGGGATGTCCACTTTGTCATACCATGGGGCTGTTTTGGAATGACTTACCTAAGGCTTACCCTGATGTTAGGAACCTCAGCTGCTTTCCTGCATGGAGTCCAAAATATTTGTGACAAAGGAATTAGTGCACATTTTCAATAATTATGGAGAGGTTTATGTGCAATATCTATCTATCTATATCTATATCTATATCTATATCTATATCTATATCTGTATCTGTATCTATATCTATATCTATGTCTATATCTATATCTATATCTATATCTATATCTATATCTATATCTATATCTAATCTTCCTGGAATATAAAATCATATGTCCATATCTATATATATCTCAAGAACTGTATCATAAAGATAAATATTACTGTCTTTGTAAAACACTTTGAATTATACATCCATACATAGTTTTGGGACAGAAACCAGGGCTGAAGAATTTTCTGGTAGATTTAATATTCTTGTAATTTAGAGAATGCAGAAAATGTACCTACTTCGTCTGCTTTATGTGTAATATTTCAGGAATAGTCAAATTGTGCAGTTTGTCACTTTGCCAACACACTCATTCCTTATGTGTGCTGTAGGTAACAGTTGTTTATGGATTCCTTACCCATATAACTTCCCATCCTTACACAATGTAGTTTCCTGTGGTTTTGGGCCAACCAACCCTTGATTACAGAGACTTACAGAGTGGTTTTATGGCCCACAAGGTATGGTTTAGCATACCTAGAGGCAAAATGAATACTAAAATTTTGCTTGTAAGCATTCCTCTCTTTCAATCCATTTGATAGATGCTTAAAAACAGTAGCAATTTTAATATTAAATGTCTGCTAAAAACCTCTGTAAAAAGAAGGTTTGTTGACTGGTGATCAGTTCAAGATATCCTAGAGAATTCAGAAATATTTTCATAAACATAAAAAATTACTATATTTGGTTTGGTTGGATTTTTATATCTTATAATTGTAGTTTATGAATAGTTTGATGGCTCTTAATTGTTCATTAAAAACACCATGAAGACTGAAAGTATGGTGAATATTAATAAAAATTCTCTAAGTTTTTGTGGTGTGCTGGTAATTTCCTAGTTCTGCTGCTCTAAGGGCCCATGCTGTTTTCAGTCCTTTTAACTCTTTTATCCAGACATTTTTTCTTCATGATACACACAAGAGTGAATTCTCATATGCATGTTTCCTCCCTGCTGAAACCACTTCTGTAAAACAAGCCCAGAGAGATCCCAATTAACTCTGCAGCTAAATTTAGTAATAAAATAATTTTTAAAGCCCCCTTATGTACAGAGAAATCTAGATTGGTCAGGTAATAATTGATAGTCCAAAGAAATATCAAAGTGTGTTGGGTAAATTATTCATGTCTTTGAGTATAAAATGGGAAATGCTGGCTTGTGGTAATATAACTATGAGCAGCTGCCTTGGCTTGTCAGAAGTGCCTCTAATCTGTCTTCTTAAAGCGTATATATACTTTTCTTCCCCAAAAATGAGGCTTGAGAAACAGATAAATTTTAAAGCACTTTACAGGAAAAAACTTCTGATCATTAGCAGCAGTCATACCGAGTTTAAAGAAGGTCAAAGACTTCTAGAACTGGAATATATCTTGTCCTGTATGGAGAGGGAATACCTTTAGCCTTTTGCTGTATAACTTTTGCTCTTATCAGTTTGAAAAACCACAGCCACAGGGGGGGTGATTGTTTCTAAATTGTATATCTCTTTCTTGCAGCTGTACATAGACAAGCTCTGAAACTTCTCACTCATGGTGGTAGTTTCTCCTGTGGGAAACAACAAGCAAGCTAGACACTAGACACCAGAAATAAAATCTACTAGACACTAGAAATAAAATTGCCTTGTTGTGGGCAGATTTCAGAATAATTTAGCTGCTTTTCAAAATTGTATCCATAGTCCTTTTCCCAGATTTTATCAAAGTCCCAGCCCTTAAAAACAAAACAAGTTGCTTATGTGCTGCAAGGGTAAATAGCCAGAGTGAATCACACGCCCTGTTACATCCTTTAATGTCTGCTGACATGAGGCATAGTATCAAATAAGTCAGAGAGGCATTTTCATGTCATTTAACTGGATTTATGTACTTAAATAAAGGGGTTTGTTTCATCTCACTTTGGGTCTCCAGAAGCTGGGTGTTCTGAACTACACATCTAGGTGTCCTGTCTTTGTAGTCACTGGAGAATGGAGTAGGATGACTTTGCTTCTGGAACTAGTGATTTATGGCTTCTACCTTGAGATTAAATCAATCCTTTGGGGGTAAGGAGCTCTTCATAAATTGGGACAGTGACTTTAGCTAAAAGGTAATTTTTAAATAGTGAAAAATTTATAAGATAAATCCTGTTCTCCATGGCAAGCTCTGAAAGCAGAAGCTGTGAAACAATAGTTTTCTATGAAAAATATTAAAGGAGTTGTAATCCCAGAGCACCACAGGTTAAGTCTTTGCTCTCATGGACCATTTGCATTTTTGTCCCTGACCATGGCATTGCCTTTGGTAATGTTTTTAAACATTCACTTTCTGAAATTATAATAACAGCATATGTAAAAGTATTTTGTGATAATTTGATTTAATTTACTATTCAATTAATCCTATACTGCTAATGTGACCTTTCACGAGATAGGGATGTCAAGTAAAATAAGGTTACATAGTACCCTCGAAATTCAAAAGATCAGGGAGGAAAAAGAGAACTATTCTAAATGTTTACTTGAAACACTTGAAAGCTTAGTTTTAACATTTAGATGGGCTATTTTATAATCATACTCAAGGGCTGGCTGCTTCCTCTCATTTCTTACCAGTGATGCACAGCTCCCTGTCTTCTGTGCTGAGGACAAGCTATGAAGACAGGCATGACAAGTCTACTGCACTTTTGACCTGCTAGTTGCCTTTGTTTCCTGTCTACCTGCATTAATTTTGGTTCATTTGCACAAGTCTTCATGTACAATAAAATAAATGCAATCTCACAGTGAAGCTTCTGCCTGCAATTACATTGAATAATTAAAAAATATTTCTCCTTCATTTCTTCATGTAGCTTTTACATGCAGCATAGATATAAAAAGCAAGAATAATGCCAGAGGTCTCACTGTTCTAGGTCATTTGGCTTTCAGACTCTGAAGCTGGCCTCTCTTGGGAAGGTCTGATGTCTTCCAGTGGAAGGCAGGAGGAAATGAAAACAACCCTGTGGAAAAAGAAGAGAGGAATATTTTTCCTTCCTTGCTGGATTATATTCCCTTAGGGCTCAGCAAAAGTCTGTGCTGCATACTGAATATGCAATAGATGGTTTTGCTATTGCTAATTCTGTGGTAATAACCCAGCAAGATAAAAAGCTAATAGGCTGCCCATGTGTTTAAATAGTCTTCCAAAAACACATTTTAAAAATAAATGTATTCCAGAAGATGAACTGGAAAGAGACATTTTTTTATATCCTAATGAGAAAAAAAATGCCAGAGCCTACATTAAAATTGATGAGAGTTTCTCAACTGAATTCAGTTAGAGCAGAATTTTACGAAGCAGTTCTTGAGAACTGTTCAGGAGATGTCTAACATTAATGAAGAAGCAGGTTCATGGCAAATCCAGTTACCTGTGGACTGTCTGCTTTTTCACAAGTGTAACAGAACCTAATGAATAACTACTGAATAATACATGCCTACATAATTCTGTTTGTCAGCTTCATTACATCTGAACGTAGTAAAAGCCTTGATGGATTTTCTACATAAAAATCCTGGTATTGGTAGGTCTTTTGCTGCCCATCTATGCAAACAAATATCAGTGGTACCATTTTCTCCTTTGGCAGTTTCCATTTCCTTCTGTGATATCAGCCATTATGGCTTCTTCAGCAGTTTTTGCATTCCTTCTGTGTTTTGCCTTCCCTACAACCCATATGTGTGTTGTAATTGCTTCTGTTAGCTTTCTCTTGATGCCTTCTTCTCGTGATTTCTTGTGGCCACACATGGACTACTCCCTGTTCTTTTTTACCTTTCAGTAACAAATATCTCTACCTTCCGTTATTATTAAAGTCCTTCCACTCCTCTGGTGCAGTATGTAAAGGTGTTTTCTGTCCTTTTTTTCTCTGTAGACCTCACTTTCCACATTTTTTATTGTGCAAGACATTGTGTGAAACAAAAACACTAGTTATGGTTGGCTGAATATAACCCACCATCGGTGGGATTTCTGTCCAAAAGGCAGGCTAAGCAATGGCTGACAAGCATAAAGGTGTTTAATAGTTATATAAAATGCATTAAAACAAAGGTATTGTCTGGGTGTCTGTTCAGTCTTGGTTTTTTTATAAAGTATTTTAGATTTACATACATAAACAAGTGGGAAGCCATCCACTGTTGTTCATTGTTGGCATTCACAGTGAGCATTTTTGCATGTGAATCACTCTCTCTTTTGCATACTTTTGTTATTAATTTTTTTTCTGCTATCATTCATTTTCTTATTTCATTGCTGTTTCCAGTAATTTGTTCTTATCTCAACCTATGATCTTCACCTTTTGTGCCTCCAATTCTCGATTCCATCCCACTGCAGTAGGAAGGGGGAGTGAGAGACCAGTGTGTGGTTTGTGAGAGTCTCGGTGGGGGCACTGATTTGGGGCCACAGTTCCTAGACCACAACACCTGACTGCATAAGTTGATGATAGTTTTATATGTGAGCAACAAAAATTGCAGATGATATTATTCTGTGATCAATTTATAGTAATATTTGAGTGACTTTGGGATATAACAAAAGCTGAAAGGTTGCTATTAATGGGTATATTAAAACCAAATCTTTATAAATGTACCTATATTTTGAAAGGCTTTGTGTCATGTCATTAGTCTGTATTAATTACAATCACATGACTAGATTGCTCACAGTCTTCCCAGTTGAACAAATGGATATGATTTAATTTTAATTTGAACCATGCTAACGTTTTGTTTTAAATAACAGCTTTTTGATCTCTGAGTACATTCATAGCATGCTAACAAAAAGAAAACTGTTACTCTAGAAAAATGAAATGCGGTTGGCTTTTCTCATACGGATGCAATAAAGACCACTTCTGGTGGCTTGACATTGCACAGCTGAATAGTTTTTGACAGGGAAAATAACTACAGTTTAGTCTGAGCTTTGGCAGTACTACAAGTTATTAAATATTTGCGGTAATCCAGTAAGTGAAACTTTATTATAGGCAGGTTGCTTCAAAGTGTATTATCTCCATAGTTACAGACATTTTCATTATGTTGGCCTTTTTCTATACGGAGGCACTCTTTGATTCTTTATTTTTATATTGTTTCATAGACTGATCAATAGTCTTTTGCAAGTTTTCAGTTTTCCTTATTTTTCCTCTTTTATAAGTAGGTTGAAGTTTTCCTGAAATATACAGAACAGAATAGTCTGGCAAACAAAAAACCCAAAGCTCAGAGCTGCTGTTCAAATCAAGTATATTTAAGCTCACTTGTGGATTTTTTTTCAATATTGAGCTTTATCAAGTTCTTTCTTGACTTTATTTCACAAAAATAGTACAGTATCACTGTGCATATGTTACCTTAGCTATCCTTTGGGCTTCCACTCCCACACATGATAGTTCATCAATCCTAATGTACTTCTTTCCTGCTGCAGTTGGGAATCTGCCTCCAGGCGCAGATATGGAAACTGGGACACCTGTATGAGAGCACACGGCACCCAGTGCAGATGTGGGCACACCCCAGGGCAGTCTGGACAGACAGCTCTGGCACTGCCATGGGAATGGCTCCAGCCCCGCATGCCAGAGCTGCTGTCCCACATTCAGGATGTCAGGGAGCAGCCCTGCTGAGGTGCACTATTTGCTCCAAGCGCTGCTCTGCACTCCAGCTCCACGCTGATAAACCCCATGTCCTGGCTGACAAGCACGGCCTCTGTTGCATCCCTTCTTGACCTGAAAATCACCCAAGCTGAAGGTCACTGAAACACATGAAAGAACCTTTGGTTTTGACCAATACTAGTTCAGGCCTGGTGCAGAGATCTGATTCAGTAAATCCTACAGGGAGGTCTCAACTAGGTGAGCTCTACTCTTGTTCCAGGCTCACATCTCAGGATTTGAAACAAATGCCTTCACACTTTGTAGAGGGGAAAAATGAAACCCCATTCTTCGGACTGGTTGCACAGATAACGTGAGAAAGGAAAGAGGAAAGGGCTCACATGATGGGACTATCTTGCTAAAGGAGGAGAATGAAGGTGAGACAACTGTGATTGATGTACATACATGATCAGAATGATGAAACATATTAAATGTGAAATGTCCAAATCATGGTGCCAACATATTTTACCAAGTTCTTCCCCATACAGCCATATGTGTTTCCTTAAATAAAACTATTATAATTAATGTCTCTTTGTAGTGATGATCAGTAGACTAAATCCACTTGTAGAAGGATTTTTTTTTCAAAAGACATTTTTTCATTAGTAATTGTAGTTATTTTCTGTCATACATAAATGTAATATGAGGCGCTATTGAAGGTAAAAGAAGGAAAAGGTGAGGAATGACCAACTTAAAATTCCAGCAATATTAGGTGAAAAGTGGGAAACAGACTGGAGAGTGATGGAACGTTTTTTCAGAATATTATTATTTTCAGAAACAGAATAAATTCCACCATTAGGTATTTTCCTCATGTTTCATAGAATCTGATTTGTTTTATACTAGAGAGAAGTATCTTCTGTAAAAAAGGAGTAATGGGAGAAAATTTAATATACTGTATGCAGTGAAATAACCAATGCTGAAAAAGTTACTGAAAGCCACTAAACTACTGTGAGCCATCTTATAAATATAACAAGTTAAATATGAGAAGTTATGTTGTCTTATGAATGGCAAGTTTTTATAAGGTAATTCTCTACAATATTTTAAAGTAATGCACAAATAATTCATTCTGTTTCTTATGGTAAGAATTTTTTTCTTGAGCCATATTAGTTTTTAGCTTTTTCACATTGCCATGGACATGATGGGCATTTTTCACAATTATCTATGAAATACATGATTTTAAACTTTCTATTTATTAGAATAATCAAATATCTCTCATACAATGGACTGTTTTGTATAAGCCCAGTCTAAGGACTCCTGTAGTGGAAAAGACCATGTAATTTCATGCAGTCTGCTGGGGCTTTTTAAAATTAATTATCATGCTTATGATAGTTTCAAAGTTACTCTTTTTCTTGGTATTCAAAAGGGGCCAATATTAGCTTTCCAGAGTGGAGCCAAAAGAGTTTTTATTGAGTTGTAATCGTCACAATTTTGCAAAAGTCAATTAGATATTTAGTAGAGGTGCAGAAAGTTTTACAGCTGTGCCTAAATTTTAAGACAGTTGTTTATGTTTTCTGTTATTTTTAACAAATATTCATAAGAAAAATACTTAATAGTTCCATAAATCCTTAATGGATTTAATGAGGGTATTGAGCATTACTCATAGTACCACAAATCTAAGGCTTGAATGTTACAAAGGAAGGCACCACTGCAAGCAACACTTCTGTAAGGCACTTGGTAGGTGATAAATTGAGGGACTGGTTAGAAGAGGACAGGGCTAATTTTTATGGCAGTCATGATCAGAGTTGAGGGATGCTGATCTCAGTCGTGCAGGGGAGGGCGAGGGAGAGGAAGGTGAACCTTTGTACTGAGCTGTGAGACCGGTGCCAGGTTACAAAGGTCAAACGTTTAATAACACTCTTTCATTTTACAGCTCTATTCCATGTGTGAAGGCAGGCTAGGAATTCAGCTTTGATAAGGAAAAGGCAGAAACACATATTTTGCTGTGCTTTGATTTTGGATGTTTTATGTCTCTTGACTATAATACAATAGCCTCAAGGAGTGCCATGCTCCTGACTCAACAACCTAACACAGAACTGTGACCCCGAACATCCATACTGCAGTGCACTGTGTTGAGGGAAAAAAGGAGGAATCAATTCCAGCTATTGCAGTTGCTCTGGCCTCCCTGGTGGTGGGCTCAGAGCCATTTTTCTATTCTGATTAGAAAAATTGCTTGAATCTACAGGAATTTCAGTGCTCTGAATTTCAGTGACTCTTCCACACATTCAGATAATGTTTGGTAATAAAAACACAGCTCTCCATCAAACATTATTTAACTAATATCATAATTAACTGTATTGGGTTTGGCTGAGGTGAAGTTAATTTTCCCCAAAGCAGCCCTCACAGTGCCGTGCTTTGTATTTGTAGCTAGAAAGGTGTTGATAACACACCAGTGTTTTGGCTGTTGTTGAGAAGAGCTCACACAGCATCAACACGGTTTCTTCAACATTTTCCCCTCAGCAGTCAGCAGGTAGTAAGCATGATTTTTGGAGACAACATATCCAGGACAGCTGACCCAAACTGCCCACAGGGATGTTCCATTCCATGTGGTGTCTGCTCAGCAGTACCAGTTAAGAGAAAAGGGGAGGGGGGCATTTTTTATTAAGACATTTGTCTTCTGGAACAATTGCTACATGTACTGAGGCCCTGTGTCCCAGGGAATGGCTGGACATTGCCTGCTGATTGGAAGCAGTCAATAAATCTTTTGGTTTCCTTTGCTTCTGCATGTGCAGTTTTTTCTTTCACTTTATTAAATTGCCTTTTACCTTGACCCATAAGTTTTCTTCCATCTTGCTTTCTCCCTGCCCTGTCCTAATGAGAAGGGGAGTGACACAGCAGCTTGGTGGGCAATTGGTGTCCAGTCAAGGTCAACCCAACACATGATCTAAAATTGTGTTACATGTGTTTATGAGCTTCTACCCATTTCTCTCCAGCTAAGAGAAAAGTCACATAGTAAAACTTGCATCAAGACAAGAGAAAGGAAATAAATATTGAAATCCTTAACTTACAGGTAGTAAACAGAGTGCTATAACAGGTGATGCTTCTCTGAAGGTCAGCCCACATGATGGAATACCTGAGCACAGGATGGAGCAGAAAAGTCCTGCACAGAAGTTCTGTTCTTCTTGGAATTGTAGCAAAACTCTGTTGGCTGCAGCAACACCTGCATTTCTTTTTGAAGCTCCTTGGCAGTAGATTGGTGTTCCTATGGAAGATGTATACCTGGAAATCTGGATGGTCTCACCTTGAATTCAAGAGAGGAGGAATGGGCTCTTGTTCTGCATCATCCTGAAGGAGACCTCATCTCCACTCACACAGTGAATCCTGTGAGATTAGCAGCTGACTTCAAGACTTCTATTGATTTTTTTAAAATAGAATTACCATGAAAACCCCAAATGCTGCAGTGACCTTCCATTCCCTTAGTGGAATTACAATGGTCCCATCATACAAAGATAGATCACATGTTCTGTGGGCCAGAACCAACAATTCCTTTGTATTTTTTACATTACCTAGCTCAATAGAGCTCTATGCTAGCTGATTCTTTTCCAGATTAACGAAATACAAATATTTAGTCACAAGTAAAATAACTCCAGCATATTATGATATTCAATTGCATGTGCTTTTTTATCAATTTCTCAAAAAATGGCAACCTATGATCTGTATCATGGGTCACATCTATAAGCAACAGGACACAGCTCTGTGGAAGTATTCAAAACTTGTGCAAATCAGCAAAACTGGGAGTCTTTGTGCCATATGAATGAAACTACTAACCCGTATTTCCAATTAATTTACATTTTGTCCCAATAATTTATCAGCACGTTATATAACCACAGTTAGTTTTCTACGCTGACCTAATCTGTGACAATAGATTCACTCAGAGAAATGAATCCTTGCTCAATCTTACCATAGATCAGGCTGCTTATGGAAAAGAGAGGGAGAAAAGGAGAGAGGAAAGTGCAGCTGTCTTTGTGGCTGAGGACTCCATTTGCTCTTATTGAGGTTGGCGCCATGTATTTTTATTTGCTGAAAGCTCTTTGACCTGCAGACTAGAACATGACTGTTAATAAAAGGTCATGAAACACATCTGAAATGGTAATAAAATGAGTGAGCAGAAATTGCAAATAAAACATTTTGCAAGAATCCTTTTTTTCCTCGATAAGAATGGGCTGCTTTGGAAAAGCTAATACTGAGAAATATAATCATGTGAAAGAAATGCATGTTTTAAGGCAAAAGCTTGTTCACTGACTAAATTTCCATGTCTCAAATCTTGACTAGATTTAAACTTTCTCAGGGGTGTACAGAAACAAGTAATTTATGTTTATGTAAAGAGGAAGGGATTCTTTGCACAAGTACAGTGGTAATAGCTCTGGTATGTACTTCGAGGTCTGCAAAATTGCTCTTTCTGGGGAAAGCAGTTTATGAAATTTCCATAGCTAAGGCCAATTTGCACAATCCAAGTAAATGTCTTGTGTTATTCTCTGAGGTCTAAAGGGCTGAGTTCACCCAACATACCTCATCCCATCAGCAGCAGTCACGGAGGCCCAGGGTAGTGGGTGTCTGCTCTTGCACATCCTCTGAAGTAATTTCACTTCTGAATCCATATTTATGCCCCATTCTCACAGAATTATAATTAGTAATAATTATTCTGTGTAATAACATTGTATTGCTCAATAACACAAAGGCTAAATGCAGAATGATTTCCAGGGAATCTAATGAAAATCTGCATAATCTTTCAGGTGGTGGCAAGTTCTTACACAGTGGGTGTGGACATTTTCTTCAGGATTTTGCATTATGTTCCTCACAGTCAGTACACACAAGGAAAGGATGGGAAGTATACAACTTCCCTCCCACTATACAGCATTAAAAGACAAATATAGCTTCTTTTTTTTTTAGCTTTGCATTCAGTGCCCAGCTTTCACCTTCCATATTGCCCAACAATCTGCTAAAATTTCCAGCAGCTACATTTTCCAGTGAAGCCAAGTACAGGATGAGATTTTCCAAAAGGTGAATGAAACGATCCATTGAAAATGTCAGTCAGAAGCCAGAACATAATTTTATTTGGTTTTTTTGATCCTTGTTCAGAATTCATATGATTAGCATGTGGCTAACTGTAAAACGAAGTGGAACAAAAGTGCCTGAAATAAATTTCACCTTGACCTGATTTCCACTTGACTGAATTTGTTGTAGTAAACTGGTGACACATAGTGGATAAACAGTAACACATGTCTGCATTCAGAAAAGGAGAACAGATGGTAAACACACTGATATAAGGGCTGTTACACAAGAGCTCTGTGTATAATTCAGAAAGGTCAAATCCCCTGAAAGACGAAACAAGTTTGATAAGGGAAAGGGACTCATTGACAGGAAGGAGTCAAGTGGGCACAACTGAAGCAGACAAGGCTTTTGGCTCCTCAATGGGTTTCACTCAGAAAAGGCATCTGGCCACATCTGTCTTCTTATGTAACACCACAGTCAGAGGTGTTACTCACTTGCTCTGAAAGGCACTTCCTCAGAAGATAGCACTGCCGGTCCACTGGTCGAATTTGTGCCACTGTCCTAAACCCCATCTCTTCTGAAATAGTAAAAACCATACTTTTTATGGATTGAGAATATATTTTGACCTTCCAAAGACATTAGTTCCCTAGATCTTGTCTTCTGCAGCATGGGTTATCTGTTCCCACTTGTGACCGCAGCTGGCCATGACTGTGTTGGGTAAAGAAGTCTAAGCTGGGTTTGGGAAGGCAACTGTCTTTGAATATCTTCACTACCTGCGTGTCCACTGGTGTGCAAGAAGGGTTACTGTCCTTGTTTCTCATACCGGGAACAAGCAATTTCTCAATGGCCACCTGGGGTGGAGTCATGAGTAGAACAGAGGTCTCCCAGATCCTGAGTAAATTCCCTGCACACTCCACTGCCTTCTGTCAGATTGACACTGAAGGATTTAGTCAAGATGGACTTGAAAATGAACAGAACTACTCAGCCTCACATACAGCTGAGGTATCCATGATCAGGAAAAGTAAAGAGGAAGACAAAGGAAAGATGAAAACCCAAAGAAGAGGTCATTAGCCAATGGTGGTGGTGGTGTTCAGCTCCCAGCCTGTGCTCCTGCATCAATTCAAGATATCTAAGTAAAAAAAATATGTACATGCAAATATAATTTTGCCAGCACTTATGTTTTATCTTGTATGGTTCTAAAATCAGAATTTTTGCTGCTCAGAAAGCACCAAAATATATCTAATAGGGGAGACAGATAATAAGCAATTTAGGAGAAAATAATTATGAAGATGTTGGTTTTCAAAAATATTCAGAGGAATTCTATTAAAATGTATTTCATGTTATAACAGTTACTCTACTTTAAAGATACTTTCTACTGTTAAAAATATACCTAGAGAGCATTATTTTTAAAACATATTTTTTCAATCAATTCTTGGCAGGAGACTATAGATTTAAAATTGAAGTTGTTCTGCTTAAGGACTCACAGAAAACAGAGATGGAGTGAAAAATTAGGTGCTGATGTCAGGCATGGGTAATGTTCAGCTTGTATCTGTTTTCAAGAGTTAACAATGCCAAAGTCATTTCACTTGTGACTTATTTAACAGCTGTCTGCAATTGAGGATCCAAATTTAGTTTCTTATCACATCTTTTACTCGAGGGGCTACTTATTCCCTTAAATCAAAAGCAATCCAAGCCAAAAATTTTTACAAACAACACAAAATTTTCTCTTTAGCCATAGCAGGGACCTTGCCGATGTTCCTGCCAAACAAAAAACATTTCTCTACTCTTCACTAATGTGTTTGAAATTTCTTTGGTGGTTACAGCTCCAAGCCTAAGGGATTCGTGGCCTTGATATTTACAGAACATAAGATGAGTAGAGATGCTGTTCTGTTTTCTTCCCCAGCTACTCAAATGTTGGAAGAAGTCCCTTCATCTACCCTATATCTCCATCACTGGCTTCTATTGGGCATATTTTGTGGCGAGTTTTACATATGACTTGGAGGATCCCAGAGAAGGCCAAAATGCCCAGGATAGGGCACATCTCTGTACTTCCTGGGAAATTTCCACAGGAAAATTAAAATGTGCCTCTCTGTGCATTTCTCATGCTACAGCTAGCCTGCATTTCCTGTGCACCTGCATCAGCTTTTAATTTAGCTTCATTAATAAGCAGTCCAATGCAGGTACTCTGAGCCAAATTTGGTCTGTGAACCAAAGCACAAAAAAATAAGAAAACTGTATGAGTAATTCTGTAAGTGAATTTTTAATCTAAACTAAACTAGATAGGCATTAGCTGCAGCTTTAGTCACAAATTCAACCTTCAAATAATGAATAGTAAAGAGACTACAGGCAATTTTTGGACTGAAATGCATTTATGCAGAGAAGGTCCTAAATGGAAAAGCAAATCAATACAGATCTAGGTCTGTATCTGAAGGATTTAAGGGTATAAGGACTACTGACCTCATGTCATGGTTTAAGCCCAGATGGAAAAAAAGCGCCACACATTGTGGGTGTTGAGTACATGACAAATCAACTCAGTGTCATTAGCAGAGCAGCCAGCACATCATAAAAATCCAGAAGTCACTTTCTGATTCACCTGGCAGGTCCAGGTGACTATTTAGACTGTTAAAGTAAAGCTCATATAACTCTAATATCAAGTCTACAAGCAGTTGCTAAAAACTGGCCATCTGAGAATCAAATCAGCATTTTTATACAAAGAAGAAATTAAGTAACATTTAAACTCTCCAAGATAGAAGCAGTTGCTCTGAGTGAGCGTATATAGAAGAGGATGTCTCTAAGTTAGAAAATATAGAGGGCCTCTGGAATCAGACATGTATTTAACAATAGCACTATGGTGTAATGTTTCTGTAACAGCAAATTAACCTGAACATAGTACTATAGGTAGCTTTATTCTATAAACCTGGAAATATACTGTGATATTTCTTTTGCCTCAAATGACATTTAAGAGAGAGGATCCCCGAGGTTACCTGAGTGCTGCTCTTTCAGAACCACTTATTAGTTCTGTCTTTAAAGGTCACCAGTAAAGGGTAAAGTTCCTGGCTTTTTGCTTTTAAGAGTATTTTTTCCTTTATTTTTACTTAATGGAGAATATTTCAAGTTTCTGTATGTCAACAAAAGGATTTAAAAAAACATGGCAAGGTAAATGGCTATCAAGTTTGCCACGTGTTTCATAGAGAGACCATGTTACCAGTGTATCACATAGATTGTTATCAGTTTCCCGAAAAGGACATGTTATCTGATGGCATATTTTTTCTTTTCAGCACTGGTATATTCCATCTGTGCATCATACATCTCCATGGCTAGGTTGAATTAATTGTCATTTCAGGCATAACCTCATCATAGGGAATAGTACTGAACTCCTGTGTGGCCACATGAGGACCACATTTACTTTTCAAGTAACTACCTTATCTCTAAAGTTTTTTGATTTGTAATAGGAATCCAGTCTGGACAGAGAGAAGACAGGGTTCTTAGAGCGTTGCAATGCAGTATGCAGCCATATCTGGTATGCAAGAGTAGCAACCCATTTGGGGGGTATCCCAGGCAAAAGGAAGGCAGAACAGCATGAAATGGTTCCAGTAGAGATTCCAAAAATTTAGGACAAGGCAATGATCTGTGGCTTTGAAAGGAACCAGGGTAATTCTGGAGGTTTATCAAGAGCAGAAACTCTCCGTGTCTGTCCACTTCACTCCGGTTCCCACCTGCGTGGAATTGCTCCTTCCTGACCAATTTAAGCAGCCACTTGTGACTCAAAGTTACTTTTTTTAGTACCTAGAGACTGTTGAGCTGACAAAGTACTTTGTTACCCGAGCAGCAATGAGTTGGACTCTTGGAGACCTGTGAAGGTAAATGGGAGATTTCCGAATTTTCCTTTGAAGTCAAATACAACTGGAATAAATTTTGTCACTGCCACTGTCATATCACCATCATTGCATGTAAATGACATGATCAGAATTTTTAAAATAACTAATAAAATACACCATGTCATAAATCAACCACTGACACCTCTGACAGGTTCTTATTTGATCTATGGAAAATGCTTTTTTGACCATCCAATCTATCAAATAAAGCTAATTGATGAAAGTTATTCAGTTGCTTTCAATTTTGGAGATAGCTCACATCTCAGTGAGGCCCAGTTCAGCAAATGCCTACACGAAAATATAAGATATATATGGCTGTCCATGAATGAAGCAAGTAACCAGTGAAGCATACAGCAAAGGTTCAACAGCTGGTTACTTTATCGATGTTTGCTACATCCACACCACAGGACACCAACAGATATATTGAACATGTTATATTTCAGCAGTTTAGACATGTACAAAAATTTAACAGCTTTGTGATTTAGGGGTCGTAACAAGAGGCCATTAAACACCAAGTTCTGAATAGCAATGGTTATAACCATATAGCATCCACATATCTTTGAAGATGCCTGGGACTTATATCACCACCCACATTCACTAAGCTCAGGCACTGAGACTCTCTGAGCTGTGAACATGTAACTTGAAGTCAAATTCTGGGACAAGTTGGTTTTACAGGAGCTTTAAGAGTCTGCTTCATACCCATTGGTCAAAAATTTGAAACAAAAGGCTAAAAAGCAAATCTGTCTGTGGGAAGAAAAACTTGCACTGTTATGAAAATATTCAATACATTTATAGAACTAAAAAGGGCTTTACCCTATGTTACCATACCTGTAATCTTTGGAATTCTTCAGAAAAGCTATTTTTTCATTGAAAACAATGAGATAACTTCTGTTTTTCTAAAAAATTCCTCAAATTTTCATATTTGTGTATTGCAGTCTTATTTATTATGAGAGCTAACACTAGTAAAATAAAAAGAAATGGTCTTTAACCTGCAGAAAATTATATAGATTTACTGTAGGCAACAACTTAGCAGAAAACAAAACCAATTTAATATGAATGCAAGATGAACTGTTATTTTTTAACTTCTTTTTACTATATGAAGACACTTTTGTCTTCTAGATCTGTGAACTGAGAAATAAATACGTTGCCATTAGGTATTTGACGATGATATCTACATGATCTCTATTTAAGGAAAGCCTGTGTTGCACAAAATATGTTACCATTCTAAATGTTTTCCCTTCTTCCCTTTCTCTTTCTTTCTCTTCTACTGGACCTCTGCTTATAGTAGGGCTATGTTTCTACATGAGGCCAGGTAAAACATGTGCCATAATTAGAGAGGAAATCAAACTCGTCCAAAAACAGAAGCCAATTAAAACACTGAGTGCCTCAGTGGGCAAGACGAGAAGGGTATCAGGGGAAAAAGTTCTGTGTGCAAGAATTGGATATCTTCTCAAATGCAGGAAACAGCAAATGCAAAGGATCAGCTCTTAAAATCCTAGGCAAGTTTTGTTCCATTTAAAATGGCAGACAAAAAAGCCAAGGTTGTGTTGAGGAATGACATGAACTAGAGGAGTAATTTTTACACTGCCCAAAATCATGTATACCCTTTTTTTTTTTGATTATTATGTGCAGCTCTGATGTTCAGTACTCTGGGACAGTGAAGTCAAGGTGCTGACTTCAACTAAAAACACTTCAGGGATATAGCAGCTGCCTTCTGAAGAGGGATTAAACCAGCTGGGATTCCACTCTGCAGAGCTGAAGGCTGCAGTGGGATATGATAAAAGCTTACACGATTGTGAAAAGAGTAGAAAAACAAAATGGGGAACTGTTGGTCACCAAATTTTACAGTGAAAGGACAATCCAGAGTAGGAAACTACAAAGGCAAGTGGATACCAGAGGAAAAGTAGGGAGAGATTGCAACAATTCTGAATGCTGGAGAGGAACAGAAAGTGTATACCACAGAACGTGCCCTCATAATCAGGTGTCTGAGTCTCCTCTCATTGTGATTTCAGCTCAGTTGGACTGACCATAAAGTTTCACAGGAATACAGTCTAGGGAATCCCGTGACAACATTATCATCAGATTCACACAGTGAAGCTGTGTAGGTGGTTCATGAGACTTCCATATTGTAGCTCTATTCCATTATGGTTTTCCAGGACAAAATAAACATGTCTAGAATCACAGCCTTCTCAACCTTCTAATGCAGTTGTTTAGTATGTAAGCCCTTCTACTTTCCTTGTAAATTCAGTGTTAATGAGTGCTGTTAAGGAGGTCTTCTACATTCTATTGACTGCATTTTACCTTGTGTAACATTCTTCAGAAAATCTCTGCAAAAAGTTATTATCTAGAACAACATAGTAAGTTCCTCATTGGGAATTTACCTTGATGCCTTGATTCAAAACGAGAACACAAAAAAAGAAAAGGAAGGAAAAAAAATCCTATGCCTGAAAGTTATTTGGACAGATTTTTGAGAGATTTATTGGAACTCTACATAAAAGCCTGAGAATCATGTCTGCAGGAAATTAGCTATGCATTCCAAGAGACATTTTAAATAGAAATTTGGAACTAACTCATCTCTAATCTACTGTATGAAAATATAAGACTAGAGAAACTTCCTGTCTTTCATCCTATCCACTTATATAGAAAACAAAAACCTTGACAAAGGACATCTTATCTAATCTTCATATGCAGTAAATGTTCTTTCAGGGTCTGTCAAAGGTCTAATCAGCAGTCTGACTGCATCTCTGAGTCTTTAGGGTAGACTTATAAAGACACTTCTTAAAGTGGTGTTGCCCACCCACCAGAGGTCTTTTTCTGTTTCTGAGGACAGTGTGAAGTGCAAAGGCTCCTGTAATGCTCAGCTGGTGTTGCAGTCCTTTGCAATAAAACACATACACCTGTGTCCTGTTTACCTGTCTATAATGAATGGAAGAGGGGCAAAATGAAGCAGGAATGCATTTTGTTTGATGGAATGTCAGCACTGGGAGTGCTGAAAAGGGAAAAATTTAAGGTGCCAGTTCTACTACAATTGTTCCACCTAGGAATTCGCTGATACCAGCTCTCCAGGTGCTTCAGAAGAGCCCTGACCTGAGTCCCAATAGCCTGCAATCCTCCAGCCTCCACTGCCCCTAGCCCAGAGCAATAACAGGACTCACAGAGCTTGCCACTTCAAGGCTGACCTCACCCCCTCAATGCCTCCCTCACTGGAGGGCTCTCCTGTCCCTGCCCACCCAAGTGCTGGAGAGGACTAACTCTCTACAGCTGGGATCACTGGTGTCTCTGGGTCAGGGAAGGACAGTGTTTGAGGAGGGGGAATCGTCAAAGGGATTTGTGTCTGCTGTCATGCAGCTTGAAAAAGAAGTGTGCAGCAAGGCTGAACAAATCTGCAAAGGTGATTGCCAGAAAATAGCATTCTATCTGCAACCTTCTGAAGCATCTCCTCTTCTGAATCATCTCTCCTCTCCAGACCATTTTCCAAAAGATTTAATATTACTGTAACAGATGATGATACTGAGATGCTTTTTTGACATTCTTGAATCAGAGAAGGCTCATTTGGCACTGCACATTAACACACAGACTTAACTTGGCTGCCTTAATATAAAATCAAATGATAACTCCAAATTATTATTGTAAGGATCAATTGAGGCTCTTACCTTGAGGACACTGATCTATTTCCCAGAAATTTTTAAGTTGGTAAACTCTTTCTGGGTTTTATTTCCCTCTATCTCTAGGTGCAGATGGTATGCATTTTTATATCAAGCCTAGCATCATAACCCATGGATTTGGGAAGCACATTGCATCTTCACATCAGCCCTATACAAGCAGTTTAGTTGCTTGGCTTGCCCTGAAATCAGGGACAGGCTTGTGGCACCTCAGGTTGTACACAGAAACAGGCATGAAGGAGAAACAGAATGCCTTTCTTTTTCTGTTTTCAACTATGCAAGATCTAAATTCACTTGTCTTTTACGATCTTGCTTTGCTACCATCTTATGGCTTTTTGTGACACTTCTCCCAAGACCTCGTTAACTAATGCATATGAAAGCACAATTTTATTACAATTGTTTTTTGATATCCCTACCAGATAAGAAGAATTTAGAGGTGCCACAAGTAAAGATTGTATCCAGTACATGGCAACCAGACTAAGTAGTGGGTTACATTTACATTCACTGCAATTGAACTTTTCTTCATTATATTAATGTAAACATTTCTTCTGCTTTAATACATCCCTGTTACCAGTCCCCATTAGTGTAATGGCACGGGAATAACTGAGATCAACATCAATCAAACAGCTTGCAAAGATAGTTCAGACAATTTTCCAGAACCTGTGCTCCTGTAGCAGTGCATTGGAAACAAAAGTCTTTAACAAAGAAAATTGAAGCTGGTTGCCAAGTCTGTATAAATACAATTTTGTATCCTCCATGAGTTGCTGAAACTGGTTTGATGTGATTTCAAGCAACTTTTGTCTTCTTTTTGGCTTAACATATGTCTTGTTGAGACAGACTTTAAATTTGTTGTAGTCCTTGTCACCAGTGTTGAGAGAGGACCACAAAGGGATGAATGTAGGCTCTACAACAATCTTGGTACGACTTATTTGCCAGGGCGCATGTGTGGCAGGTTAAAATCAGAAGGTTTATATTTGCCACTGAACAAACTTACAAGTCAGTTACCACAGAAGAAGACCATTGCTGTTAACAGTGAGATGCCACAGGTATGTCCCGAGGTGCTCTGGGTGAGCCGGGTGGGTCCATATTAAATGGCAGTCTGGGACTTTCTCTGCAGAGCTGACTGTCAAACACTCACAGTGCACATGCAGTGCTGGTATGTTATGAAGCACTAGCAGAGATGGGAAAAGATTGGATCAGAAGGTTTATGATATAAGGCACGATTAAACAGAGCTGGCTTCCCTCCAGCTTTGCGTGTGACCGTCAGGAGCAGGCTGGAATGGCTGAGGAACAGATGGCTGGTACGGACGTCAGAAAGGTTTGTGTTTAGGCACCCCGTGCTAAGCCAGCTAATCTACTTCACAGATGTCCTTGCCTTTGCAGCTGTTTTCTTTAGATGTCCTTGAAAAGTCAAAGTCTGATCTAGGGCTACTCCTAGATACACCTGATTTGGTTTGTACTTCATGCTGCTTTCGCAGAGTGATAAAGCCAGTACTTCAATTACATACTGTCAAGTTGTAGTGTGATGATTGTATTTGCCCACAACCTATAACTGGTCCCATCACCTCTGCAACCAGAATTGCATCTAAGATTATCTGACAGAGCACTTATATCATGAAATGGATTTTTTTTCCTACATAAATTCAAAGAAAGTGATCTAATTAATTAGACTGTGTGAGGCTAGCAGATTTCTTGGTTCAGCCAATTGCCGTCAAGTTCAGCATCCCATCAGTGTCTCAGTGTTTCTGGGGGAAGCGTGAGTTAAAGTTTATAAGGAATGAGACAAAAGTAGCAAACAGTCAGAAAGACTAGATGACTGTTGTACCTGAGAAGTTGAAAATAGATAACCTTTATAGAATGGCTCTAAAACAACTGGGTATTTCTAGATAAATAAAACCTTGCCCCCAAAAAGGAAAAATACGGATTGAGATTAGCTCAGTTAGTTAAAAGCATGGTGCTGGTAACACCATGGTTGTGGGTGCAGTCCCTAAATTCATCCAGGAGTTGGACTCGATGACCACTGTGGGTCCCTTCCAATTCAGAATATTCTGTGGTATCTGTAGTGTTTGAAGCCTACAGGTTCAGCTAGAGCTATAGGTGCAGGGAGGGCAGTGCTTGTGTTGCCAAGGACAGAATAGTTTAGGGGAGGAGGGCTGATATGCAGTGCCATTTTAAGTTTTATTGCAATATGTAGCTGTCAAAGTGCAAAGGTATTTTTGAGAAGGGGCATGCTGGACTGCAGCTACACGCAAATATTGGCTGCTACTTACCCATTCAGATAAAAGGCTATGGAATTGGAATTGGCACTAGTGAATGAAATCTGCAGAGGATGTCACATTAGTTAAATTTAAGCACAGATCTGAAAACTGTGAAGTTTTATGGATCCTGGATTTTCAAGGCTTTGCTTGAATAGTGGGAATATTATATAACCATATATATATATGTAACCATGATCATAGTTTTTACTGACTATTAAGTGTCATGCTCTATTTTTTCTCAATAGTCTATAGAAAACAGTCCTATATGAAGTGTATACCTCTGGGCATGTGCTAAAAATATCTGTCTCATTTTTCCTTCTGGAAAATCTCTAAAGAAAAAAAAAATCCCAAATTTAAGAATCTTGTAGGATACGACATCTTGACTTTTTTTTTTTTTTTTNTTTTTTTTTTTTTCCTCTTCTCCATGGAAATTTGGAAATAATGGTGCAGGATTTTCTAGTAAAGAGAGAAAGTGTGAATGGTAGGGAAAGAATACCTTCCAGCTTGCAATTTTTACAGAGACTCTAGTGTTTCATCAGAGCTATGTGAGCATGGTCTGCCCTTGGTATCTGAAAGAAAAACTACCATGGGGCTTGGAAGAAAGTGATTTGGACAGGAACTGAATTTTGACAAAGAAACACTTCCAAAAATGTCTGCATATATATCAGTTGGGTTTTTTCAGCATTGATAACCTGTCAAATTATTTCTCTTTCTTTTTGTTTGGATAGATGATTTAGGTATGTCCCATTTAGGGCTATTGGAACAAACATATGTAACTGTGACAGATTTATCTTTCATCAGAACTAAGGAATTCTGCCTGTTTTTGAGGCAGTGAAAAGAGAGAGCTAAGGCTATGCTTCCACAAATAAAATCCCAAGCAAAATTCAGATGATCTGTGTGGAAAGATGTGGCTTAAAATTGTTTTTCTAAACTGTGTATGCAGAAAAGAAGGTTCTCAGTTGGAGAATAGAGAAGTAGATAAAGAAAGGAGCTTCAGAAAACCTGCAAAGGCCTGTCTTGAAGGCAGTGGGCTTTAGGGTAGAGATCTTGCCTTAAGACTAAGTGTTTATTTCATTGTACATGCAAGAAAGAATGATTTTCTACATTTTTGGCATAGGTGTCAGCCTCAGAACTCAGTAGGAAGCAAGTACTTCTTTTATTGTTCCAACCACATTAGAGGCACAACAACTGTTGCATTTGTGCTTTTCACTGCTAGAATTCAGCAGTATTGTTTCTGTTCTAACTAGAGCTCCTTCAAAGACACTAGCACTCCTTCAAGCCTGGCATTACTTTTTCTCTTCATTGAAATATCCCAGGAAAACCAGCTGTTTGTTGGACACTGACTAGAAAAGCTACTGTTTCTAGCTTTATGATAACATTTTTGAGTAACATCTTTCACCATGTGCTGAACAAACTGCACACATCTTTGAAACACTGAGAAAAGTGGCAATCGTCTCAGTGTCTTTGAGTAAACCAGTATGATTGAAGAAAGTAAATTATATTAATTTCTTATTATGAGAAATTTTGAAGGAAAAATAAAAAAAATTATAGTTTTCTGAGCCAAACCAGAAGTTAGACTTTTTATAAAGTAACTATTTAGCTGCTGGTCAAGATGAAACCTTTAGCATTAGCTTAGAAAGAGGTAGTTTAGATAATGGAGTTTTGACTACTGATACATCCTTTCCTTTCTTGGGTTTATATTGTCTATGTCACTAAACTCTTTGAAAACTCAAATGTTTTTTCTAGTCTTGCTCCTTGTTGTTGCTATGGTCTCTGTAAAGAGAATTTCCTCAAAGATTTTAAGGAGCCTGGAGTGTTTTGTGATGACTCAGCTACCAGTAGGTGCAGCACTGCTGAGCTGTAAATAAGCCAAATGAACAAATTACACCTCTTAATCTGTAGAAAAATGCATAAAGTTTCTTAAATCAAGAGTTATTAGAGTGACAGCTTAGAATCTTCTCTGAAAAAAGATGGCAACTGTCTAAGACAAGCTGGAGAGATACAAAGGAACTCCTGGGGAGGAGTGATACTCAATAGCCCTTAAAAATGAGTTCTGCACAGTTTTTTATTCTTTCATATTTCTGCCAGAGATTGATGATGTAGGTGAGGTCTTTTCTTCAGAAAGAGAAGAAAGGTCTAGCGTGGAGATGAAAGAAACCTTGTCTTTCATGTTTTGGATCCAGGATCCACATGAACCGCTGTGGCAGAAGAAGAGGAAGAATGCGAGTTTCCGAACTGCGGCCTAAGGCCTCCAGCACCAATCCATCTATTCACTTCTATATTTCTCTTGAACATATGGACCTGTCAGGTCCTGCTTCTTAATGTATGGCATCGCAGGCAGAGGTGGTGTGGCTGTTCTCAAGCAGCCTACGTCAACAGCTTCCAAACCAGGGTGAAGTGGGCTTAGCTTAAAATCTTTGGAATTTTAGGGATACACCAGAGAGAACAATTAGAACAACATTACTGGGACTCACTAGCATGATGCACTGTTAACCTGCCAGGCTTGAAATCCACTTTCTTGTTGGGAGTTCATAATTCCACAAAATCCACAACAATTTTTGGTTTTAACATCTGAAGGGACTTTGATGTTTACAGCACAGGTTTGCTTATGATCTGCTGTGAAATTTGCCCCCCTGAGACATGTTGCTGGCAGGTATGACCTTTTGGGGAAGCTGGTAGTCTGGTTTAATGCTTTGTTTATTTCTTCTTCAAAGCTAGCAAGTAAGTAACACGGAAAGTTGTCTGCCTTTTCTGATGTTGGAAAAGGTTATTTTGTTTCTTTAGTATGGAGAGTTGATTTATTGCAGTTCCCTCAGTATTGCTCTTACCAGCAAAGGTTTTCAGAAGGTAGGGTGATTTGGTTTTGATTTTGGGGGGGTTTTTTCAGTACATGAAAACTATGGTATTTACACAGTAATTTTTAACTCAACGTGAGAGTATTGAAGCCAGTCTCCCGATTGTCCCTTCTTGCTGTAATTTGGTGAACAGTATTTCTAGGACTTCTGAAACTGGACACTTTTTGGATGAAACTAAACAATGAGGAGCAGAGCTGATGTGATCCAGCCAGCACTGGGCATTCAGTCCACTGAAAAAAACTAGAGACAGCCTGAAATAAAAGGTCTCAAAAAACCTAATGTGGGCATCAGGTCCTTATCACCAGATGAGGGGATCAGTTACTCAGCAGATCCACTCCTATCAGTCTGTGCTATTTCCTAATGCTGGCAGTCAATAAGTCCCTTACAAGACTCTAATGTTACCTGAACTCATGTAGCAAAAACACAAATTCATAATTTTTGCAGAAGGAGTGCCTTCCATTTTAGTCAGCTGTAAGAGTACATTTAGGATGCAGAGTTCTGAGTTTTGCTGCAGCGTTTCACGTACAAGACGCACAGAAAAATAAATAATGAGTACCAGTACATGATAAAAACTGTACATTAGACAGCAAGGCTGTAGCACAGTACGAGGGGTTATGCCTATAGTTGAGAATAAAGTGTAGCTTGGATACTTCCATCGTCACTTAGGTACCTTAGGAAAGCTGTTGTACCATCAAGTAGAAATGGAAATACTCAGAAGACCAACCTGAATTTAAAATAGAGCCTCTCACTTCCCTTGTGACTGTCATAACATTTCTGGATTAAATTACACTAAAATATGATAAAATAGCCACAATTTCTTTCTTCAAGACAAAACTGCATGTCTATTAAAGGATTTTACATGTTTCAAACAAGAAATCTAATGTTTTATTGAATACAGTTTGACACAGACAATAGAGATAGAGAAATACAATGTTGGGAACAATTATTGAATAAAAATTGGGGACTTGTATTATCATTTATTTTAGATAACACAAATGGTTCCTTGTGATCTTAGTACCTACAAAATGTTTTCTATTTTTCTGCCAAGTGTGGAGGGCTTGATATCTCATCTTGTCTGAAATTCCAAGTCTGAGATCTGTAAAGAGAATGCCATACTTACAAAACATACCAGCTTCCTTATCCTGTCTTTAGAAAATGGCAGAGCAATAGCTGACATGAACACTACGTGTAATGTATTTTTTCAAATAGACGTTATGAAAAGCTAAATATATGAAAATCTAATTTGCCTTTCTTTACAGAAAAAGGTCCTTTTTATCAGCTAAGTTGTGCTTTGTGCAGAGAATTTTCTACAGGGTGTTGTAATTCCTGGAGTTCCAGTAGAAATTAAGACCTCATGATTAAATCATTCCTGTCTCCATACCTTCAGTCTAAATACAATCATGGAGAAACTCATATCAGAAGAAATAAGTCAGTGGGTTGAAGTGATGTCCACAGGGTTACACAGAAGATCTCTTCAAGTGCCAGCTGGAATCCTGATAGTATTCTGATACACTGCAATTTGTGCTATGCTTGGAGTGACTGTGGGACTATCAAAGACTTTTGTCAGTAGTTTGTTTTAAAAAAAGCAAGATGGCATGAAATACTATCTGTCTTAGTTTCATTTAAAGGGTAGAGCTTTCACAATGCCCACACTACCTTCTGAAAAAAGAAAAAGATAAATCATTGAGTACCACTGCTCAATTAAGATGTCCACGATTGAATTTCTGACACTCTTTGAGAACTGTTGCTTTTTTTCAGATCATAAAGTTTTGCTTTGAACCATATGAACGCTAACAGAATATAAATGAAAGCATGCATCCTAATAAATTTGGATTGACTTGGAAAACTGCTTAATAAACTTTATGTAATTGTCTGCATAGTAGCAGTTGGAATGAAAACAGTAATGATGTAATAACAGTAATCAGTTGAACGTGGTTCAACATTTTTCTCTCAGACACCACAGCCCTATGCCCCATCAACATCTGCCTCAGTTCAATACTCCTTAGATGTAAAAGCTGTATTAAGTATTCTTTAGATTTACATTTATTCTCTTAGATTTTCTTGTAACAAGGCAGAATTACGCTCTTTGTATACAAAGGTGAGTATTGTGCTTCTTACAACATGAGATTGCACTATTTGAGTTGTATCAATTGTGTCTGACGTTCTTTGAGGACAAATTATTTATTCATCATTACTCTTGCCCTCCCAAACTCCTCCAGGTTATGCATTCCTTTTTTTTTGCCACCTCAAGTAAGTTTGCTGCCTCAAAGACCTCATGATCAGACTTGTGTGGTATTTGTATGTATATGCAGTGGGTGTTTGTGTGAATTTCTTCTGGGTGCTCTGATGTAGCGGTGTCCAATCAGTCAAACCATCAACAATCTACTTACCTATGTAACTATATTTTTGTCAGTGATTCCTAGGTAATTTGGATGCTGATCCTTGACTAGAAATTCATTATGATGGTACCTTCTGAGATACTATCATACTGTTGTCATGACATTTGTGTTTATGTGTTATCCAAGCCTAACCAGCAATACGGTGCAAAGCAAGAGATAAGCTCCTAGAGCAGGGACAACTATTCTTAGCACAAAATTGACTCAGCAAATGTATCTATTTTCTCTTTGTGGGTTACCTGTTGGTCCCTGCTAGATGGCTCCCAAACCCAGAGAAGTGTTTCTAATGACTACTGCATACCTCTGGCATGAGAACTTCTGTAAGTACGTAATCATGACAGCTTCTCATCCCAAAAATAACTTTGCAGATGAAATGAACATAAAGTTTTAGAGGACATGACTGTAAAGTGACTTTCAGTACAAATGACTCCATTTCAGCCTGTATCTAACCAAAAAGCTATTTATTTATGATGTTTGCTACTTAAAGAATACTAAAATAATTATACAAGGATCATCCAAAACTTACTTAATTCTGCAAGAGTAAATGGGATTTTATGGAGTTGCAAATGTCCATGTCTACACACAGTACTGGAGAGTGCATTGGCTAATATCTTTTGTACTGAAGTAATGTAATTAAATGTCCTTATTGTGGCTAAATCTTGCAAAGCATATTTTTAAAACAGACTTCAGAGTGGTTCTTTGATTTTTGAAAAGCAAAATCTTGTGTTGATGACACTGGCTTTATCTTATGAAGTAACATTGGACACAGTGGGCATACTTCAAAGTATTAATCCTTGCCACAGTGGAAAGATTTTTATTTGTCAATTTAGCTAAATTCCTTACTCTACTCACACAGTGAAAAAAGAGCAGATCTGTTTTCAGGATATGGCACTAGTTTGGATCTTAAGCTGTGACATCAGGGTGCCAGGATTTCTGCAATATGATATTGTCTATTTCTTTGTCTGTCTGTCTCTTGCCCTTAACACCCTCTCTCTCTCTCCCCACCCTCCTGTCCCCAGAATTTCTCTCTTATGTGGGGGGGGACAAGGATAATAAAAATAAATGGTAGCAAATGGAAACAGTTCAACTAACCACAAATGTGGCTGATTAGAAAATTAGGGAAAAGTGTCCTACTCTCAGGGGCTTCTGTTCTTGGAAAACAGTGGGGAAGCAGGAGACTGTAGTGTGTTTGTTATTCACTGTCTCCATTTATTACATTAAATAACTTTCCCATTTTTGTTTGTGCCTCAAGTCCAAACGGATAGCAGAGTACAGAGAATGAAACATCCAGCCTACAATTGAATATACAAGCCAAGTCGGCCATTAACAGTTCCCTCTCCAGCATCTGCATCCTGAATATACAGTTATACAAGTTGAATTAATATGGTTGTTTACTCACATTCTTCCGGAGCATTTTCAGCCATCAGCCCTTGGCAATAATATTACTCCCAGCCAGGCTGGAGTCTGGTGACTGGTTGTTCTTAACCAGATCCCTGAGCAAACTCCTGAATAAAAAGATTAAAATACATCATTATTCCTTTTCACTTCTATCTCAAATGTAAGTAATGTAATCTAAAGTCCATTTAACCCTGAGTTATCTGTGTCCTTATTAGGTATATTAAGTATAGTAAAAAGTTGCCGAGCACAGCAATATTTGGAAGGTATTTTGATATTCCTTCAATTTTTAACCCCATGGAGTTTTCTAAATACAGCCTGTGTCTCAAATGTTAATTTTACTTGGAAGCAAAACTGAAGGTTATTCTCCACATGTAGAACTTAATTATTTTTAATTTTCCTGGATCTTTAGAAAGTACCACCCTTACGGGGGAAATTCAGTCAAGGCAGCTTTGTGCAGCCCAAGGATTATATTTGAAAGGCCTCTACACGAGAATTCAGCCCCTGATAAAGCCTCTTTTTATTTTACTGTCCATTTTCAATCCACAATTGAGAGCTTTCTGCAGGGCTGTGCACAAGCTGTTATTTCACTGGGCTTTCCAGCTACCACTAAAATTTTGGTTTGGATGTTAGGAAGCCCTAACATTAAAACGTTTCAGATTTCCCTGGAAGGTCCTATCACCACTGAAAGGAGTGCTACAATCATTTGCAAACTCAAAAACCTCAAAATTGTGTGTTTCTTCCCAGTGGAATTTAAATCTGAGATCCTTAGAGAATATTTGAAGACCATCTATTTAAAATATCCAAATGCCACACTATGTCACATACTGTGTCACAGTATATGCTTTGATCTATAAAAGGAGATAAGATGTTTCAATCATCACTGAATAACAGCTGTCTTTAATGGTTTTAAAGATAGAATGAACTATTTCAACTATTATGTAGTGTCATCTTTAACATCTCAGGGGTGGTGAGCAGTGACTGTGAGATACATAGTATGGTATGAGGTGAAATTAAAATATGTCTCTCAATACAGAAACAAAAATAGTATTTGAGATGAAGTTTGGAGATTCTGAAAAGAATCTTTATTCTGAAACAACCCTTGTGAAAACTTTTTTTTGGTATTTTCTCATGAAGCTTCAATTTTTGGAAAAAAGCTATGGAAACTTCAAAGATTCACATGACATAAAAATTCCAAACTTCAACGTGATGTGCTAGGAAACATGAAAAACAGACAGCTGCATGTCAACTTCCACTCCTACACTGCAGGTAAGAGAGGAAACAAGAATACGTAAACAAAATAATCCTTGGTTGCTGTGATGTTAGTAAGATTAAGACTGCAGTGCTATAACCTTGGTGTTTATATATCTTAGGAGACAGAGGTCAGAATAGTGCTTCTTGTGAGGACCATAATCACGGCAATCTATCGATTTAGTTCAAAGAAGAGGTTAACAGTTCATTTAGTTACATATATCTGTGAAAATCAGGTTTTTTACACTAAGGGGATCTCCAGTACAGCTGACGAAAGCTTATCAAGGTCACATGGCTGCAAGGAGAAGCATGAGCAATTCAGAGATAAAGTGAAGAAACTTGTGGCTAAGACTAGTTATTTCACTGGCACAATTTTGTATTGGTGCAGTCCCAGAAATCTTTAAAAAGAAATTTGGAAATTGTCTTGAAAGACATTCTGCACCCTCTTTGTGCACCCTCATACTGCACCCAAAGTACCCTGGGTACTTTGCAGGCACACTGAGATAAAGCTGAAGACAGCCTTTGCCATCCTGCTAATCCAAAATTGCCGAGGGATTTCAGATCACTCTGGGGATACTGGAGTGATCATAGAATGAATTTGTTTTCACTGGGGACTGGCTTGCAGCATAGTTAGTGGCAACTACATTGCAAGCCAGTAATATCATGCTCTTCCCTTGCTTCCTTCTTCAATTTTTGTCCCTAAAGGAGGAAAATATCTTTTTTCCCTGTCAGATTTGTTCACTATTTTCTATGTCATTTGTGATGAGATTAATATTTTAGTGTTTTTTCTCTTGAAAGCTCCCTGTTCTCCCTCTCATTTCCTCACACTACACATTTTTTGACAGCCCAAGACTTCTTCCCACCTTCTTTCTCCTGTTTCAGCTCTCCCCTTTTCTACATGTTTTCCCTTGTACTTGAAGAACAAAAACACCCCACGAAACACAAACCTTCTTCCTGTTTGCAGCACCTTCTCCAAAGTGAAGATTGTGGCAATTTCTTTTTTTCATGAATTATTGCAGCTCTGCACAGGGTAGTGCATTTGCTACCTAGGCCAATTTGCTGAACAGAGACACAGAGGAAGAAATTTTTTGTTATACAAAGCATCATCCTAATAACATTTCTTCCCAGAGGGAGAGAGAGACAGAGGGAGAGAGGGAGAATTTTCTGTTTTCCTGCTTCCAGCTTTATCTACTTTGGGATCAACCATCCAATCCAAGCTTAATAAAGTAATTAGGTCAGTGTGAGACAGTTTCCCAAGGGCAGAGCCTTTTAGAATTTTTGTTCTTTCTTAAATGCAGAGATGTTATCCAATATAGCATGGTTCCTACACACATTGTTGTGTAATGTACATTTAATTTGTATATATAACACAGCTCTGCAGCAAGTCATGATTATTCAAACTAAACCTGGCGACATTTCAATGTCAATTTCTCTTCCACATTTTCCTTTTTCCTCTTATTTTTCAGGACCCAAAGACCTTATTTTTCATGAAAATGTTCTTTTTCTCTATTGCTACCAGCAATCGATGGAATTTTTCTCAACCCTGAGGAGACTGTATTTGAGCTCAATTAAGTGCTTTGTCACTGTCTAAATGAGTACCTTGTGGCAGCAAGTGACCATCCTCTCTACACCACAATGTGCATAAAGTTGTATCTGTATGGGATATGACAAAGACGTCCATATTTAACTCACAATGCCATTAATATATTTTCCTGTTACTAAATGATATGCATGTCCCGTGACATTCTCTACACTGCATTTTTGTTGTAACTGTACTTTTGTTTTGTTGATATGAGTAACAGCCAACTACTGTTTCTGTATTATTTTCTGTACAAACTATAAATGCAACAGTGAAAAAGATACTCCTATGTCAGTTTAGCTATATAGATTAACTGCTGGAAAGCCATAAAATACTTCTGTGCTAGCTAATCAGTTTAAGTAGCAATAATCTCTCTGAAACTAGAAATTCATTAATTAATCATCCCAAGTGTAAATGCAGTCTAGGCAGAAAAATCAATAAAAGCCCCAACCACTCTTTTAAGGTCAGATGTTATCAACCAAAACTCTGCTGTTTTATTTATGCAAGACTGCAGATCTAGCTAGAGATAAGGCAACCACTGCTAAAAAACCTTGGCATATGTGATGAAGAATTTTCATAAAGACCTGGGAAAAAAAAGTCTTTTCAATTTTACTGAACTTGCTGTTTGCCTCATCCTTCTTGTACTATTGCTGTTGCATTTCAAGCAGACCACAAACAGCAGAGAAGTGAGTAGGATTTTCACTTTGCATAAGGAAAAAGGGCAGTTTTGATCAGTAGCTAATTCATAGTCTTAACAGTGATTATTCTTTGGAAGGACCTGGGAGATTTTCCTAAGTATGAATATAAATTCTACTTGGTGAAAAGTTTTACATATGTTCTGGAAATTCACGAATGATTGAGCAATAAATTATTAACAGTTTTTCGTAAGAAAGGACGGGGTGGGGACACTCCAAGATAATAGATGCAAAACCAGCTAAAGACATTATTTTTCACACATATGATTACTGTGTGATACTCAGTAAGACAAGATGCACTCAGTACTGAATCCTAAATACCTACCAGATTTAGCTAAATCATAAAGATTTATTTTACAGAAGAATTCTGAGAGAAAAACCCATCAAGGACTATTAAGCATATTAAGTGTCTCAAAGACACACATTTTGCAGATACATAAGACATATATTCTTACAGTTTTCATGCATCCTTTTCATAAATATCAGCTTCAGACCTTGACAGAGGCAAGCTCTTTGGCCATTAGTCTTTTTTTAAAATGAGTGTTTCTTATCTCCTGCCCTAGCTTTTGCGTTGTGTGACTCACTTGTCCATATTTCTGTCAGCAGATGGCATTACTCGACATGACCCATGAATGTAAACAGAACAAAAGGGGGTTGATTGTTTCAGAAAAGGAAGTCTTTGTCAGAGTACGATAACAAAGTGATCTGATCTATTTTCATTCTGGAAATTCCACTTTGAAAGTTAGGCAAAAGAGAATTAAATGATTCTGAAATACATGACCTGATTCATTACATAATGTAAAGCAGGAAACTAATTTTCCACAAAAAAAAATGTGAAGCACAGTATTTAACTTAAATCTTTCCTAAAAAGCAAATGTAACAAAACCCTTCCGAATTCCATCTCTCAGGTCTGTAATAAAAGATTCTTCTGGTGAAATCAATATGTATTACCAAATAAAATAGTTTATTCCATTAAAAAGGTAATGTTAAAGAATCCAGTTTGGCAAACTAATGAGTAGCTCTGCCAAACTTACTCATTTTACAAATGTCTTTCTGTATGAATACACCAGATGTATGTGACCACTTCTGATAATGATGTGTGTAGATTTCATTCCTTCTTCAAAAATTCAAAAATAGTTCTAGTTGTCAATGGGGAATGACCATGTGAGGTGGGAGAGGTAATCTTTTGGAGGCTTTTGGGTTTTTTCAGCAATACTGACAGAGGTTTTAAGAATATGTTAATTCTGAAAAAACAGACCAAAGCAAAGTCCAGAAACACAATGGCAGCTGAACTGCATGAAAGGTTGCATTCAAAGCAGGGCTAAACCAGTGTGGCTCACCTCTGCCTAACCTGGGGAAAACAATTTGCAGACTTTGAAAGAGAGACAAGGAAAGCTTACAGCCAACCAAAACCTTGCTTGTACAGGTTACTCACCAAGTGAAGTCATTGCTCTGCTTGTGAATCATTCCCAGACATTCTGATCTCATCTGAAATGTCAGGAACCTTCTCAGCAAGTATGTAAGTCACCTGCAAATTTACAGGCTTTCATAAATTTCTTTTTTTCAAGAACAATATTTTCATAATAAAATTAATTTGCTTTCAATCTGTGTTCCACCTTTAGTATTGCCTGCCAGGGATATTTGCAGTTGATATCATGTTGAATACTGTCAGTGATTAAACCATTTCAGACACCTAACAGGTACCACTCCTCATCCTTCTCCTTTTCTTCCCCCTGCCTTTGAAAGCTTTCACCTGTCTCCCTTTAACTATGAGGAGAAGAAATTTCAGTTTTCTGAAACACACCTAAGCTGCACACCTAAAATGAGACAATGCAGATGATGAAAATACTCATTCTTTTGTGTAAACTCCCAGTCCAGAAAAAATGCAGAGCAATCCCTTTGGAAAAATACACCACTAAAAACTGACAAAACTGTCTCATGGTCCACTGAAAGAGAATTCTTTCATTAGGAAAATTTTTCCAAGCAGCAATTTTTTGTCCTGAAAAAAGATCACTGAAAATGTAACGGAAAACTTCCAGAATAATTTACTTATTTATGCTGTATGTCTTTTCAAATGTTTTCAGAGAATGAGCATGTTCAACAGCATAACGCCTACAAGGATTATTTTAAAAATTATGGGGAAAAACTTTATGTGACAAATCATTAATGTGCAGTCAAGTTTAAAAGCAGAAAAACTCTGATAAGTTATCTTTGCTTCAAGCTGGAGTTCTGCAGCTACAGATGTTATGCTGTTCAGAATACAATTTACTTTGCTGTTAAAATCTTCTTTGCAGAACTGAATGCCTTTAAGACTGCAGCTGGGCAGGATGATTTCAGTGTTCATTTCAACTTCTAAAAAATTTTGTAAATTGCATCCTTACTTCTGAAATTTCTTTTTGAAAAAGGTTTTTCATTGACTTTGTGTCTGACAATGAAATATAACTTTTGCTAAATTAGTATAATGAATTGCTGCTCTATTTTTACTTTACTTGAAAAAAGGGCAATTCATTTAGATGATAATTTTACATATGTTTTGCTAAAATTGGAAACACATTGAAAACTTTTATTGCTCCTACTTCTGTGCAGTTTAAGGGAAATAATTTCATAGAAATCTTCCTCATCAAGAAATAACCAAGAAAATTAGTTCCATTCAAACATCTGCAGCATTTCTGTGTATTCCTAATTTGGCAGTTCTTGAAGGGGTGATTTTCATAATTTGCTTAGCACCACCCTCAGGAAATCTTCAAGATGTCTCACATAAAACTGGAGAAATATCATATCACTACTTTCTAAAATATTTGCTTGTTTCTTTCAGGGAAAGCTAATTGTATGTGACATATGAACAAGCATGAGAACTCATGCATGTTCCAAGTTAAAAGAAACCTATAGTCTAAAAAAAAATATTTCCACAACGGGTAAGATGAGCAGCAGGTGAGAAAAAGATGTATGGGGGAGAATCACAGATTATAGCTACCCATAGCTAATTGCTGTTTAGATGAAACACGTGCATCTGTTTTCAGCAATTAGTGTGGAGATCAATAGAAAACATATATATTTAATTAGACATGTGGTTCATTTTACTATAATTGGAACCCCATGTCACTTCTGGCTCTCCCTATGCAGTATGGTCTAAAATGCTTTCTGGGGTGTGTTTGCATCATATGGAAGGTGAAGCGCAGACACCAGCTGATACTCAGATCTCATTGTCTCGTGGTGCTGTTAAATGCAGGCATTTACCATGATTTGACCAGACCAGAAACCAATAAAACTTTGATTTTGAATTTCGTTTAACCCTTTCCCTGATGACTGGCCACACTGCATGTCTTGTAACAATCACAACTGTTAATACCACATCTGTTCACCAGTATTTGAGCTTACCAGTATTTTGAATAAAGCCATTTCCCAAATCTCTAAAAATCAAAGCAACTTAAATTTTTATACCTTCTGAGAAACAGATCCATTCAGAATAAGGAAGAATGGTGGTGGAATTATGAAATTTTATTCACTGAATATCTCTTAATCAGTGATTTCAGTCACAAAAATTGTCAAGCAAATTCTGAATTGACAAACCCACCCCAGCTCCCCAAATGTGTTGATTTATATAATATTTGGTTACTTTATGTCAGTTTCATATATATTAAACTGTAAATGAGGGGAAGCTTCCTCTGCAGATACAAACAGCAACAGAATGCAGGAGGGAATTAGAAAAGCTTGTTCTCAATGCCCATACTGTCTGTATATGTGTGATATCATAAAATGTGTTCATAAGCATTTTAGGTGTTTAACGCCAGTGTCTATCCTAGACTACTTTATATGTTCATTTAAATATTCAAATATTGCTTACCGGATGTTTTTATTAATTTAGCAGACATAAATGAATCAAACTGGAACAATTTAGTGGAAATCACAGCTTTGGTATAGTTCTTGCTCAGAATACCTCACATTGTAAATATCTGCCTGGCCCAGGCTAATGCATCTATTTTAAGCAGAACTAGTTAACAGACAGAGCAAGAAAGCTCTGTTAGAGAGGGTAAGGGAAATGGCAGATGGAAAGTTGCATCAACAGTAGTTGACTTTCATGTTAAAAATTCTATGTTAAGTCTAATAAAGGATGCAGACACCACAAAATGTGGCAGTGAAAGTACTCTTTGAAAGACAAATGGGTATGTATGACCTGTTAAATGACCCCATAGCTAAAGTGCACAAACAGAAACTAAGAGCTGAAGTAAATCAGATCTTTCATCTGGATGAAAGATTTCAAAACCACATATCAGGAGAGCAATTTTGCAACCAGATATGGGATATTCTGGGCGAGGGATCTTTCTGGTTTTATGCTCTGGTAATGTCAGGAAAGGATTGTCATTTCATGTGAAGAGAAGAAGAGCAAAAACATTAAAGAAGGGCATCTTAACTTTGGATCCATAAATCTGCATTTTTTAAGGTGAAATATTCAATGTGCATAAACCACCTTTTTCCCCAGGATTATGTTTCAGGAATGAGTATCTTTGAACCGAATATTACAAACACTGGAGTCAAAACTGAATATTTCCTCCCAATGCCCTTCACTAGAATATTTGACCATATGCACTAATAATGTTACTATTCAGTCTAACATGAGTATAAACAAATGATGGCTTCACTTTTCCTTAATGTATTTGCCTAAAAACTTCTGCAGTTTCTATGCAGCCTTTTAATGAGAGGTAGAAAATACAGATTTAGCATGTCTCAAGCTGAGGAAAAATTTAATCCTTTCCTTCCATTTCTTAGGAAAACATTCTAAATTAGTATTAGGCAACATCACCACTATTTTTTTGTGAAGTCTGGTCTTGCCAGAGGAGGTCTGGGAAATTATTACTCACAGGAGCCTTAAATTAAAGAATCTCTCTAATTAATTTGGGGAGAAATTAGACAAAACACTCTTCAAAACGGAACAAGGTTGGATTTCAGGTACTCGAAGAATGTTGAAATTGAAGAGTAAAGGATCTGTGCATTTAGAGCAAGTTTATCAGGAAGTTTCTAGGTTGCAATCTTGGGTACAGATCCTGAAACTCTGTCCAGGTCTCCTTTAAAAATTTAAGTCCTTTTCTTCTTATACACATCCCTCTTTAACTACACAAGCTCCCTAAGACATCTTTGGGCTCCCTCTTCCCTGTCTTTATTCACTCCCTGTTGTTAGAGGTGTCCATTGACCCAAGAAAACTTTCATCCTAAGGAAATAGCGGCATAAACACATATTTCCAGCAAACAAATCAGTTGCATTTATTTGTTTTGTCAGAAAGTTGTTCTGTATCTTTATTATATAAATGGGCTCAGAATAGAACAGCCCGAGAACAAGCGTTAGAAAAGCCAAGGAACATAATGTGGTTTCTTTCTCATGCATTGCTTCAAAGATCCACTTTGTCCTGCTTAATACTTTTTTCCTTCTTGACCCTTAAAAGTGAAACTGTCCAGAACAAAAGTATTACTCTTGGACTGATGCCTATGAGTATAGTCAGCAATTTCAGGAATTAATGGGAATTTCTAAGTATTATTGCCATTGAATAAATTGACATAATTATCTTTGTTTTACAAAGGGAAGTTTCTTTCATCGGTATCTGAGTTCTTACTTGCCTCATGCTGCTGCCTCGGTTATTGGTGCTGGACAGAGGCCTGGGCATGGAGTGCACTGAAGGCCAAAATAAAAAGAAAAACAAAAGAAGCAAAACCCCACCCCTGATCCCTTTAGAAATCCATTGAAATTGAACCAGATTATGAAGTTTTGTTTTTGCAGAGTTGACAGAAGTGCAGCTGGTTCAGCCAGGGAACAGAGGGAGCTGTGCTGAACTCGGGTGTGATGTCTGGTCTGCAAGAGGAGGAAGGGCACAGCTTGCATGACAGTAACAGTCCATTTTGTGAGAGATACTAACAGCTGATTTCATCCTTCCCAACTTTGTTCAAAATGGTTGCATAACTCAGGATAGCATCAGATATTTCAGCTGACAAGGCCAGGTTAATTGCAGGGGACGCTAGAGACACCTTTGCACCAAGAGCATGTCCCTACTCAGGATTTGCTGGTCTTCCCAGCTGCATCTCGGCTGCACAACAGAATGTGTCCCACAACTGGTAGACATAATAAAAAGCATAATCAGGCCAATATATGTGACCAAGAGTGTTTTTCCCAGCTCTCAGGAGGTGACTAGCTCAGTGATGTTGATGGAAGCACTGCACTGCGTTGGAGGTTGTTGCAATGGCAAGCCGTGTGGCAAGGTAGAAGGGCAGCTTCTGTGTGAGCAGCACTGCCGGTGTCTCTGTACCATGAGCTCAGGCCCTCCAGCCAGGACTTAAGCACTTAAGACTGATTCAACACCTTCTGCAGGTTACCACTCACACAGAGATTATGCTTCTGTTCAGGCTAAAGTGACTAGGTTTTACCCCAGACTCTGCCATGGAGCAGGTGTTGGCAAATCACTGACTTTTTGTGTCTAGCCCCACTCTTAAGAATCAAAGAGTAAATAAGTCTAAACAAAAGGTTGTAACACAGTCTTGTGATTTTTTCACATTTTATGTGTGAATTACACGCTTTATAAGGAGTGATGAGTTTATCATCTTCTTTAAACTGATTTTAAAGTTCTTTTGCCATCAGCAGGGTGGGTCAAGGCCAGGTAAATGTTTACGGACACAACTGCATTGCCTAGAGATCAGAGATCAGTGCTAGGAAATGCAAAACCCCTGCTGCCAGCTCAGTGAAAAGCCCACTGCTTGTAGACGTCTCACTAGCAACTTCTGTAAAGACTCAGCTGCTCCCGGGAAATGGGAAAATGCCATCTCCTCCCAGCCCGCAGTTATTTAAATGCTCCAGTGTCAACCAACATTACACTGCTTTTATGTTTTCTCCATCAGACAGCTGCTGGGTCTGCCTTTATAGGAAAGCCACCCTTGAAGTCACTTGACCTCTTGGTGCCTCAGTCAACACAGATGGAACGTTGAATAAAACCAGGATGTTGCTAGAAATTATATGACTCATTCAAACCAGGGCATTTTTGGGAATTGTTTTTTTTCTCCTTGAGTAAATAAGTTTGGCTTATCTAATTGTATGCAAAGGTACACAGATTCTGTTGTGCAAGAATGCGTTTTCACAGTACAGCAGATATTTTTAAAAGGTCAACAGTTGTATGAGAAAAAGCAGCATACATTTTGATTTGAAGCAATGCCCTTACTTCTATGCAGATCACTGGATCACAGGATCACTGCATGAGGAGTATTGGCATATAGATGATATCTGCTTTATGTATCAAGACTTTAATTTATGTTATAAGTCTATTTAGAAGTATAACTGAATTCTTGTTACATGTAAAACAATTCAATAAATGGAAAATACAATTTTTTTTCTCAGCATCAAAATACCACAACCTACAGTGATGACTTTTTTGCTATCATGATCCAGCAGCCTCCCCAAAGAGCTGCCAGCAATTGCCTGGAGGTCATGAGCTTGTTTCCTTCCCTTTTTTTCTGGCCTTCTGCCAAAGCAGACTTGTTCAGACATCAAAACCAGCTCTACTTGCTGCTTCAATATACCAACAATATCTAATCATCCTGCTCTGCCAAATCATGGAGTGGATTTACTAAATTACCATGGGAAGTAGGACTAAAGATACCATGTTGTAATGAAATTCATTCAAATCAAAAGCCTTGGCAACACAGGTGGAAACAGTAAAGCTTGAAACCTCAAACCTGAAAAATGCACACATTATCTATTAATCCATCAGATGGACAGTTTATAACTATTTTTCTCTCATCTTTTTGATTTAAATCACTTAGACATTCCATTATAAAGTACCTTACTGCAAAGAAGAGGCATTTGAATATTCAATTTATGTGAAGCTGTCAAATGGTGAGCAATTCCAGGAGTCTCACTCTTGCATTTAGATGTTTGCAATGCAGACTGAGAAATTTTGGAGGAATTTAACAGGAATTCCAGTACAGCTTCAATTTTATGTATCTGGACAAATAATATCTCTGCTTGCGAGCAAAGATCAAAGTGGTTTTGATTGGAATGCAGCATTCTACCATTCTTCATTATTGTGGCACGCTGCTAAGCAGTGCATAGTCAGAAGATTCCCTTTCATGATGCCACAAGCTCTTTCTTTAACTTTGGCAAAGGGAGCCTTCACCTCATCACTCCTGATATTTTCATTTCGCTTTCACATTTGATTTCAAGTACAGCAAAGGTTGCATTGAAACCATGACATTTTTACAGCTTCACATGCCTTTAGGGACCACCAATACATTATGAAAGATTTGTGAGCTTCAATGGGTCAGTTCGTCAACTGACCAAGTTGCACTGTTGTCTGAACAAGAAAAGATTGAATCAGGATGATCTCAGGATACCAAAATGTCTCTGATGCAGTGGCCCTCTTAAAATCCTGACATCCATTTATTGGGAGAAATAAACTCTGTAATAATGGTAGTAAAATAAATGTCTGCACACACAGTATGAGAAAACAACATATACTGTATGACTTGAAAGTTCATAAAAGCAGCACAGAATAAACAGATGCATCAGTAAATCAGAAAACAAAGGGCAGCAGTCAATTCCAGAGGACAGGATACAGAGGCAGTTTAAAGACATGGCTGGAAGCCCAAATTCTAAGAGAAAGCCTTTGTAGAGAGGGTGACATTAGTTAGCACAGCTATAAAGTAGGAGCTGTGTTCAGTCTTGGGGTCTGCTGGTTTGTGCTCACAGAAGGTGCTGATGGTGTCACTGAGAAGGGACCAGCCCACTAAGAGGGACAAAAGAACAGGCTGCAGCTGGTGCACACTCCAAGCTCACACCACAAGTTCAGGAGTCCTGGGAAGCATTTTAATGTCTCTAAACTCCTTCAGGGAAGGTGTAACTCGAGATGGAGCTGTGCCTAAACACAGCAATTAATCTCTGTGTTAACATGACAGATACTCCTTAACTTAAACACACTCACAACACAAATTGCATGGATAAGGCTGCTTGTTATTTACTGTGTACTTCTCTGAATCCCAGCTTGTCTCAGTTAGTGATGTGTCCTGTTAAGTACCCTATTCATAAGACAAATAAAGTTATATTGACCATGATCACATGTTTGTTTCATAACCCCTTGCCTATTGTGAAGTGCTGGTAGAACTGTGTAATCCAGAGACCTCCCTCTTGACCCACTTCAGTGATAACTGCTTTTTGTTCCATCCTTTGATAAACATTATTTCACATCTGGAAGACAGTCCCAGATATTTTAATATCTGTAACAGATGTTTTGTGTATAATGTAAAAATAGTTCTTAAGTGAAAGTTTAAAGAGCTGTTGCATATTACGTTTATTGTTGTTCTTATTTAAAACAAATAATTTGTAAGTTTGCTTCTTCCACCATTACAGTAATAGAAAAGTACAATGAAATCCATTTAAGTACAATAGCGTTTACCAGCCAGCAAAAGTAATTTTAATGAATTCTTTTGAATAACACTATTATTAACCATCAATGGAAAATCCTGCTGCAGAACTGCACCCCACACACATATTAGAAGTAATTATCTCCTACTGAATCTCCTTGTAAATTATAAGAAGCATTTGTACTCCTCACAATCTGTGGGTAACCAAAAGTTATTGTTTATTTACAAATTTAAGAAGTGGCTTAAACTCTGATAATGCTGTTACAGGGGTATTTTGTGTGCAGACATGCACTCTCTAGGCATAAAACTTCCAGTAGATTTCACCCTCCATTCTCTTTCACTGGTATTGTCTCTCACTAACTTTTAAACCTCTGTTTTTGTGATTTCCCTCTAATTCCTACCAAGGTATAACAGAAATCAATGCAGCAGATGATGCCAGTAGGCCTTTCTATTTGAAATCTCAAGGATGGGATAAGTGTGGGAACAGCAGTATTATGACAGACCTATTTTGCTCTCCACAAGCCACAGCTGAATCCCACTAATCAGTGGCTCTATTGCTTCTGCTCTGGCTTTTAAAAAGAGTTTCAATCCTCGATGTGCTCTAGATGAGAGACATTTTGAGTGAAGTCTTGAGGAAACTTATTCTCACCCAATAGCGTGAGAGTTAAGAAAAAATCCTCTCCCCGTGTTAGAAATGGCTAAACTTTGTTACCTAAACACCAAATAGGTTTGTTCCCTTTATCTGCATCTGTCTCCACCCAAACATACGTCTGCAGAAACTTCTGGTTCATAAAGTTGCTGGATTGTTCATTGAATTAGCCGAAGTGATTCTGAACTTCATTGCTAATGGGACTGAAATATTCACAATCCAAATATTCACTTCCTCAAAAAGAATAAGAAGAAAAGAAAAAAAAGAAAAATCTTAATTTTGCAACAATAACACCATGAATATATACTGGGAAGTTTATTACACTATAAATCGCTGTTATAAAAGAGTTTTCTTTGGAACAGTTATAAAATAAATGAAAAAAGATGAACAGAGTGATTCATATGTTCATGTGAACTCTGCTAAGCTACTTATGAAGTGAATGAGGATTAGTGGTTTGTAAGAAGTCTCTGCTTTCTTAGCTATGAAATTTTGGTGTTTGACGGAAGAGTCTGATTGAAAATAATGACCTCATCCACTGATTTACAATTGACCATTCTGTTATTAGGGGTATAAAGAGGCTTTCTGCTAATTATAGCTTATTTAGGCTCATTAGGTAGAGACTGACATTTCTCATAAAATAAGAGGGTATGCTGGAGACAAGTATGTCTCAGCAACAGTCTGGAATTCTGGTATCATTTGAGGACTGCAATTTTGAAAAATAGCTGAAGACCTCATGGGCTGTGAGGAGGAGGAAGCAGACAGTATAAAGGCTGGGCGTTGTGCCACTGTAAATACAGAAGTGTTTGCCATCCATCACACCACTGGTCTGGGCAGTACCCAGAGATATGCCTGCAGGCCAAAATCAATATCAGGTTTTGTGGTTCTCAAAAACAATTAACTGAAACAGGTATTTGTTTAACCCTTTATTGCTTATGGATCTTATAGGAAATGTGTCCATAGATGAACCAAATCACATGTACTGACTCATATTCATGTAAACCTGAAGAAATTAGAGTGTAGAAAATGTTCAGATTAAGATCTGTAGTGTTCAAAAATGTTTCTTCCTACATGTGGGAAGACAGAAAGGGTTAAAAAAGCAGAATTTGATCCTGAAATATTGCAAAGAGCCTTCTATAGCCTATTATCAAAATGGCATGGGCTTTTTTTTATTCTTCTGCTTTCATAGGCTTTGTGACACACTTCCAAAAGTTCTGCAAACCCAGTGAAGTCAATGAAGTTTCTCACTTATAACTGAGATTAAAAGATGTCTTTTTGAGCTTTGTCATGATTTCTCTCTTGAGAGTAAACACAGACAACCATGATTATGAAAAATTCTTGTCAAACTCTTTGTATATTCAAATGTTTTTGTAATATTTGCAAACAACTCTGTGAAGTTTTGGGCCTTACTCTCTTCTGACGTTGAGGAATGGTGCATACATAAGGTACCAACGTATCTCTCCTTGCTTGCTTCTGAGTGAAACAATGATTAACCATGCATTCCTTTTCCTAACTGTGTAGAAAGAATATCTTGGCAGATTTCCCACCTTCAAGCATTCGTATGTCTCAGTGGAGGCATGCGGTCTGAGAGCATCTTTTAATATTAATATAAGCCTTGCCATAGCAACATGAGTGTTGCCACAAAAAGGTCATTGAAATCACTTAGAAAAATAATTTGAATTACTATGGGGAAAATTACATGGTAAGACCAGCTTCCTAAGACGGTTGTAACACACAATTGTTGCAGTCTCATACTCTGGCTCAGTTTTGCTTTCTCTGTCCATTTCCAAGACAACATGGTTTGATTTTTTTTTTTGATATAAATAGCAAGAGGTAAGAATACACAGGACTCCAGCTTTAATTGTCAGTAATTTGCAGAATTTACAAGTGATTTGTACTGGACACAGATAGCCAACAAGGTTGGTAGGCCCAGACCCTCAGAGGATGTTCTTTCCCTTGATGGCAGCCCTCAGGAAAGTGTCTGTAAGGGTGGTAAACCTCCTCCAAGTGTTTGGTGAAGGAAGGGAAGAAAGAACTCAGCCCTCAGAGTGACTTCAGTCAGATGCAGAAACCAACTGTTCGCAATTATCAGTGCTTTAGGCTGATCCATCTGATACACTGTAGGACACAGCAGACAGAATTTGTAATAAATGGAAACCAAACTGTGCACCAACCAGTGCAGAGCTGAGATTTGAGGCAGGGAATAGACAGTTCTTAAGACCTCTAAGTGTACCTTCTCCTCATATGAAAGCAGGGGACTGATCTTCTATGTGAGCCTGGCCATCGTTTCCATTACAAGAGCATTAATCATACATAGTAGAAAAGGATAGGATGTACATAATGAACAGTTAACATATTTCTTTTAATCTATCCCTTCACTTACTGTCTGTTCTGTAAATCGCTGGCTCAAGATTTTCCGCAGGAAAAGTTGAGTTAATAGGAAAACCCCTTAATCTGTAGAAAATAACACTGAAATCTTCCAAACCCATCCTAATAACTCCTAAACAACTCTGTGGTTCCTGAGTTCAGGCCAGAAGACAGACAGAAATATAATGGGAAATCATCTCTGGTTAGGCCACGCTGTCATCCCTTCTTCAGACCACACTGTGACTCCACAAGCTAAAGTAATTTGCGAAGGAATATTCACTATGCTTTTGTCTTAAGTTTGATCATGTATTAAAAACAGGAACAGAGGAGATATAAAAACCCACGATATCACTCCAGCTGTACTCTGAGTTCTTCTACTCTGAGGAAACAAGTCTTTTCATGCTTTTTTTTGAGAGAACTCTAAAGAAGAATGAACAAACTTCTGTTTTTAAATGAGATGTACCATTCAATTCAGCTACTCTGTTTTTTAAGCTTTGTAAATCCAATCACCTTCATAAAGAGATTTCTGAAAAAAACTCTGGGTTTTTCAGAGTCTCTCTACTTTGAGTTGTTGCTTAAAGATGTAAAATCTTTTTGCCTTTTGAAGTCCACTCTCCATTTGTCAAGGAAAGGACTAAGGAAAATTTATAGGCTGTATCTGCTACTTTGGGCAGACATGAAAATATACATCAGAAAAAAAAAAAGAAGAAACCGTACAGTTTATTTTTATCATGTGCTCAAGAATCACCAAAATATTTCACAAGAATCAAATAGCTGGAATGGGCATGGCTGATGTGAAGCAGCCTGAAAAGACAAAAAAATTCATCTGTGCTGGGATCTTAAACTGCTGCCTTATAAGTATTTTGTATGATGATAATTTCTTTGCTGAAGCTGAGAGAAGGCTGTATGAGATGATATCATCTACAGAGAGTAAGTTTAGATTAATTATTAGGAAAAAAATCTTCGTTGTGAGTGTGGTGAGGCACGTGAACAGGTTGCCCAGAGAAGTTATGGATGCCCCATCGCTGGAAGTGTTCAAGGATGGGCTTTGACCAACCTGATCTGGTTGAAGGTGTCTGCTCAAGTGGAGGAGTTGAACTAGATGATTTTAAAGGTCCCCTTCCAAATCAAACCATTCTATGATTCTGTGATACAGAGTCTGTCCCCGTTGCTGTAGTCAGCACCGTGGAAGAGCCAATTGCAATGACATTATTATCCAACAGAATATGTAGAGACCCCTCCCTTTGAGGGACCTTGATGTTGAAAATTGTCCCAAAATGACCCTCACATAACTAAAGGAAGGCATCATCCAGAATCTGCTGTATCACATAATCAAAGAATCACGGAATGAATTAGGTTGGAAAAGACCTCTAAGATCATCGAGCCCAACCTATGACCGAACACCTCCATGCCAACTAGACCATGGCACAAAGTGCCACACCCAGTCTGTCCTTAAACACCTCTAGGGGTGGTGACTCTACCACCTCCCTGGGTAGCCCATTCCTATGTCAAATCACTCTTTCTGTGAAGAAATTATTCCTAATATCCCACCAAAACCTCCTCTGGCGCAACTTAAGGCTATGTCCTCTCATCCTGTCGCTGGTTACCTGAGAGAATAGGTCACCCCTCAGCTGGCTACACCCTCTTTCCAGGCAGTTGTGGAGAGTGGTAAGGTCACTCCTGAGCCTCCTTTTCTCCAGGCTAAACCCCAACTCCCTCAGCTGCTCATCAGCAGCCTTGTGCTCCAGATCCTTCCCCAGCTTCGTTGTCCTTGTCTGGACACGCTCCAGCACCGCAACGTCCTTCCTGAATTGAGGGGCCCAGAACTGGACTCAGCACAAGAGGTGTGGCCTCACCAGTGCTGAGTACAGGGGAAGAATCGCTTTCCCAGTCCTGCTGGCCACGCTATTCCTGATACAAGTCAGAATGAGACTGGCCTTCTTGGCCACCTGGGCACACGCTGGCTCATGTTCAGCTGCTCTCTGCCAGCATCCCCAGGTCCTTCTCCACTGAGACACTTTCCTGCAGTGCTGCATGGGGTTATTGTGTCTCCAAGTTTTGCCCTGAAAAACAAGCAAGATAGAAAATTATTGAGCTGTGATGAAGTAATTAAGGATGCCAAATGAATCATGCAAAAGAATAATTTAAAACACACACACCTCCACCATGTATATATGGCAATAGGGATTTTAACTAACTAGTTTAATTGCTTCCAAGACCTGCTGACTTGTCAAGTGTACAGGATAGCAATGAAACAGCTCTGCTGAAGTCCAGATCCTCCAATATCCTGTCAGTTGAGACTTAGAGGCACAGAGCCACCTGTGTGCTCCTGCTTCCTCTGAGCTGGGGAATATACAGAAGTATCCCACATAGGCACTGTGGTCCTGAGGTGTACAGGAAAAAACAAGGAGAAAAAATCAATTCTGTCTTTATGAGCATTTAAACAGTTTTGAGTAAAAATGCTGGGGACCACACATTCAGCACACAGAAGAAACTGATTTTTATAAACCTACTTAGCATCCATGCTGAGCAAAGGACAAGGCAAGAGTGGTCTGGCAAGAGTCCTGTCTTAATGCATATGCACAAAAAAGCTGGATTGTTGTCACAAAGATAGCCCCTAAGTCTATTTCCTAACTTCTGAATTATCTAGCTTTTAATATTGTGGTTTTTCAAGATAGGCTGTGTGTTTATAGTTTTACTATAGAGCAGAGAAAGAATTCAAATGAGCAGATCCAGCCTTTCTATAAACTTGTTGAGAATTTTTCTTTTCATTGAAAAGCACAAGAGTCCCTGCCATGGTGTTTTTTGTTTCACAGTGAATTTCTTACTAGAGAACATGACTCTGAATCAAGAGGTCTTTTTCTGCTACATATTCAAGTTAGGAAAGTTTGGAGAGATTGATTAAACTTACCTTTCTGTCCATTCACCTCATAGTCCTCCCATACTTGCCTTTGATACTTACAATTTCCAGGGCCTAAGTTCTTAGATATTTCTGTCTAAACCTTGACGTCATAAAATGAGTGTATAACTCATGACTAAGCTCTAGCACTTTACAGAAATATCTTGGTTCACCTTCCCTCTCAACTGCTTTTAGGACCATAGGTGATTCTTTCCAAACAAAGAACACTGATTCAAGTCCATGTCCTCTCCTGTCACTCACCACTGAGAAATCAATGTTGGGAGGGCTTAGGCAGGGTGGGATATCCAAATAGCGATCTTTCCTCTGTCTCATCTTAGTACAGGATTTAAACCTAGGTCATCTGACCACTGCAAAGCAAAGCTAGAGGTGTTCAGCTCTGATATCCTCTCAGTCTCTCTTGTCCTACTGTGCAAAAATACTTAAATATTCATTGAACTTAGACAGAGTGTGAAAATCACTATATTTAGATCACAGTCTCTGCTCATACAGCTACTAATGCATGTGTCAAGTGGATCACCTTCAATAAACACAGACTTTTCTCAGCTTATTCTGAGCGTAAGGCAGCTCTCTTGGGAGGAAAACAATTTTATTTCAAAGCTTTGCTGTAAATAAAATTTATGGGGACTTGAATTTTAGGATCCACTACTTTGAATTCAGCTAGGATAACAGTCTTCCTCTTTTGGCTTTTTTAAACATCACTTTTGCATCTACCCTACTTCTGGAATTGATTTATAGCTGTGAAGTATACGTTAACAGAATCCTCTGCCCCCCTTTTCAAAAATCCGCAGATGATTTTACCTTTTAAAAAAGACCTAAACCCTACTCTTGCCTGGGAATCCCCTGTTGGCCAACTTAAGTTACCTCACATACATTTGGCTGTTTTTTCTGAGCCTCCTGGCTTCTGATATTTAAATGCACTCTATCAGTTGCCTGGCACTAATTTGGTTGTTGAGAATTGCCCATTTGTGCAACTGGGATCCATTTCCATACGTGCACAGGACAAATGGGAGGCAGGGTCATGGCTCTAGGGGCTCTTTGAAGGCTGTGGGGACAGCAAGGGTGACACTGCCTCCTTTGTGGGGTGGAGAGCCTGGAGGCACTGGGAAAGTTCCGGTGGGCCTCAGGCCAAGGTTGGGCACAGCCCACCCCTCTCTGTGACACCACCTGGGGCAGAACCCAGCCCTGAAACTTCAGGCAATTGTGCAAAAGCCAAGTAGGAAACATATGGAAAGAATAAAACCAGGGAACCTTACAAAGAGACTGCCTTTAGAAAGATGAAAAGCATGGAGAACAACCTGAGAGGCTTTGCCTGAAGCAAAGGCTGTGGGTACTGCCAGCCTTTTTCGGTGCAAATAGAAACCCTTGGCAAAGATTTGAGGTGTGAGGTAATTGCTAGCAATGTTATGGTTAACCAGTATCAGATTGGTACACTTGCAATATTCTCATTTTAGAAGGCTGGATTTTAAGAAATGGAGTGAGACTTCCAGAATTTCTTGCATTTGATAAATCTAGCGAGATAATTTGGATTCCTGAGAACTGTTATTCACAGTTTCCTCTCCTGTTCCCATCTGCTCACATTCCCGTAACAAACTATAGTCTCCTAAATCATATTCCAAATGAAACCGTCAACTCAGCCCAGGTAAACTCTGTCAGGATATTATGTCCCTGTTTCATTTGCTATTTCTCATTCCCTTTATTTGAAGAGTGAGAGGAATGTGTCTCATGTGTCTTGCCCCAGGGAAGCTCCCTGCCACAGAACAGCAGAAAGACAGTAGTACACCTGAACCAGTGCAGTGAAGTTCTTCTCAAAACAATTTGTTGACCCATCATTTATGGCAGTGTGTCTTGCATCTTTTATGGAAATCACTGACAAAATAAGGGCTGGCAAAGGTATTGAGCTGTTCATGGCACACCTGCAAGCACAGCCATCGCCCGTGTCTATGACTGCTCTGTTTTGTGTGCATATTGCAAATACGGGTGAGGAAATGTCTTCCTTCGAATACGATTGTTAGTCAGCCTTCAAAGCATAAAAATGTTTTAGGATTCAATAAATTGTAAGCATTCAATTAACTGAATTCTTTTTTGCAGCTGAGTTGCTGGTGGGATTTCATCCATGCTTATATTGCACTGGCTTTCACTATTTTCTTCCTGCTTTATGTTTGCCTTATGATCTATAAGTGTATCACAAGGAAGACCATTGCCAAGGGATACATCAAAACAACATTTTCTAATTAATAAATTAAGAATCAAAACTGGTTACACCTAATTTTTCTGAGAATCCAACTTGGAACTTTTAAAGTTGATAAATGTACAGCATCAGTGAGAAAAGCTAACAATGATTCATTCTCCTTAAAAAAATCCTGTTTCTCTTCCACAGGCAAATATAAGAACTTTGCTTATATAATAAGAACTAAGAGAAATTATTTATGAAAAAAAGATTAGGTTTTGATAAAACACTACACACAGATTAAACAAATGAACTCATAAATTAACATATGTAAAATAAAATGCAGATAAATCACACACCTCACCCCCTCTTCCCCAGACTATTAAAATTGAGATGCCTTGTTCAGGCCAAAATATATTTCAGCCCTATTCTGTAACACACTTGAAAAGAACTGGGTAGTGTCAACATTCAGCTTTCAGCTGGTGCACCTGAAATGCAGAAAAAGTATTTTGCTATTATCTGTACCTGTCTGAACTTGCTGTACCTGCTACTCCAGGGCTGCTTTCCACACTAGTGTCTGATGGCTTTGCTTTGAAACAACCAGCCTGTATTGTGGGAAATAAACAGGTTTGTGGCACACCTACTTAATTTTTTTGTTATGCTTGCGTTATTGGAGAAGGAATGTACACATTGCAACCTCTCCTGTTCTGTGTTAATGTAGAGTGACTATAGAAATCTTTCTGGATTACTCTGCAATCTGCAGGAACAAGCACTTACAGTAGGTACAAATTATTACCTATCCAACACCCTGTACATATCGCGTAAGCACTGAAGGCTTACATGATAGCCATGCCCTGCAACTTAGTTATCTAAAACCCTGTGAAATATTTTAAAGACCCTTTCACAGGGTTCCCCACCAGTATAAAAAAAGTAAAAAATAGTGTCAGGAGATGATATGTCACAGCCATATTTTTAGCAGGACTGGACACTAAAAAGCGTGAAAGATAATGGTTTATGAGACCTAAAATAATTCTTCAATTAAAAGCACAGTGGACACTCTATTTATTCAATCAAATGAAAACAAAAATGTTTTCTTCAATAAAATAAGTAAAAACATTAAAAAAACCCCAGCAAATTAGTAATCTAAAATGAATGCAAGCCATCTTTGATTCTCAGTTGGACAGTTCCAGGAGTACACTTAATTCTGATCTAAATTATACTGGGACACTTATTTTTTATACAATCTAGTGGGTTTTTTCAACTTATTAGAAACAGGCATTAATAATCACTTTCCATGTTGAAAGCTGGCTATTGATTCTTGCTTTATAGTCAAATCCTTACTTGTAATAGAACTTTAACATTTATGCTGTTGCCGCTTTGTTGAATTACTATGAACTCATTACCTTAAAAATATTTCTCAAAGGGTATTTTGTTATTTATAGGCTATTCCACAATTTTTCTCAGCCACCTGAGAAAAAGAAATCATTCAGCAACCATATTTTTGTACATATACTGAGATAATTGTGATAAATTGAGCTTAATTTTCCATGTATTTAAGATACAAAAGAGTAGTTTAACCACAGTGAATAGACGTGGGGCATGCATGAGGGATCAGAGTCTTGTAAAACCACTTTTCAGCTGTCTTAGGAGTTGTCAGAGCCTCTTCTACAGCATTTGTAACTCTTTAGAGCTAAGTTACATCAGGATTTCTCCACACGGGTGTATGTGTTCTGGGACTGGCAGAGGGTTGGGCACAGGGAACTGAAAGATGTTCAGACAGAGAAAAAAGAGTGGGGACAGTTTATCACATTGTCAGCAGCTGATGGAAAGCTTGTTCTTGCCCGAGGAGCTCTGTGCAGGCAAAATACTGAATACAATGAAAAAAAATATACCTTTTCAACGGCATGTGATGCATAAAACACCTATTCTTCCATTGCAAAAAATCTTAAGCTCAGTATTTCATCTTCATCTCAGATGAGATAACGTCTGTCCTTCATTATCTTCACATGCAGCATTCTCTCTGATGTGTTTGTGAATAGCTGTCTTTTTTTTCACCGATAAACCTGACATTGTAGAGCTCTCACTTGCATTAGAAAACAAGGGTGCTTTTTGTTGAATTGCTAGTAGTGAGTGTCTCAGAGTTATGTTTTTAATGAAAGTTTCCATAGATGGTGGATTTTATTTGGATGGCATTACACTTCCATAAAAACAGTAGGTCTTTATTGTTTCCATATATATCTCTTAAAGCTGTTTTTTGAGCTGGTCACAGGGAAAGCTGATGTCATGTAAGACTTCTGTGAAGGGACCCTTCCAGAATTTTTTGGATCATTATTACAGAAACAGAATCAAGAACAAAAGTTTCTGAGAGGCCAGAGGAATTTTTACCAACTCACCTTTCTCATATTGAGGTACAAGGTTCAGCTTAGCTGTTCTTGGCCATCCCTACACTCACAGGAGCCACAGAAATACCAATGAGCGTGGTGTTCTCTAGCCATGATTAACTTCAGAGCCAGGTTTTAATTTCACCTACAGTGTCTGCAGATCTCTACACACAAAACTCCCAGTCACCTTCATATAGTGAGTTCTAGGACAACATGTAGCACTAGCATAACAGATGCCTAAGTTCTATCAACTTCCTATTGCCTTGACTAATCCCAGGATGAGTTTTATCTGTAGTTTCAGTTGAGCACTAAGTGCATATGATCTCAAACTCCATGTATCTGGAGAAGATATCGATGTGTTTTCCAAAGTTTCCCAAGATACTAAAATAGCTACATGAAATAATTTTGATATTGTTAAGCAAGGATAAGAATTGCCACAACAAGGTGAAATAAGTGACATGAATCAGGCAAGAAGAAATGCTATGTATACCTTTTCCCTATCCCTGAGATGATGTTATATACCTATATAAATATATGTGTATTTCTGCAGGAGTGTTCATGGTACTTTGCAGATATAAGAGAGCTCCTAGAGAATTTACCATTTAAGGTTATTTGTCATTGCTTTACATGAAACTACTAAACTTGGCAGGATCCATATTCTTTTCTAATATTATGAGGAATAAAATAAGCAGCCAGAGATCCCATAGACTGAGTAATGCTAAAAGAAGGTGTTTTATACTGTAAATCTGGCACCCTCCACTTCTGTATCTGGATGCATCTGGTCTCAAGATGGCCTGGAGTGGAAGTGGACATCATGGTCACGTAAAAAATTCCTCTATCTCAGCTTGAGAATTTGGCTGCTCCCGAGCTGCAGGTGGTCCTCTGCTGGGGACACTGTCTCTTGCCAAGAGCCTTGAGCTGAGATGGGAGAAAGGAAAGCTCCAGAGTTTCCTGTTTTTTTGAACTGAAGTGTCAATGACCATTATTTATTAACTGACAAAGGGGCCTTTTTTTTCCTCTCTTTTAATTAGAAACTACAACAACTTGCTTTTCAAAGCTGAAAATACTTGAAATGATCCCAAGTAATATTCCAAAACCACTAGCCTAAAGCTGGCAGTTAGAAACCTAATGAAATCTGATCGACTGGCTGAGCTCTCCTTTTCCTACACTCATACTCACATGCACACACATGCTCCCCTTGCCCCCAAAAAACAAAAAAAGACCCCAGACAAGGCAAGCACATTCTTTTTTAACAGCCGTCTAAATTTGTCACATTTAGTGGACATTTTAGGATCTCTCCATGAAAGATTACACTTACTGCTTTGAGAGGCAAAATCTCCTTCATGAAACCTCCCAGAGCAGAGTAAGAAAAGTACAATCATTTCACAGGCTATATTTAATTTCATTCCAGGCTCATCACAGGGCTTCATAATCCTCTTCTGTGTGCAATATCTTCGTGGTTTGAACTCCTCTTTAGCAGGGTAGATTTGGCATTTGCTGTGGGAGGGGGGAAAATCTAAATGAAGCTGTGCTGAGTTGCAGCAGCTGCTCCATCACAGGCTCTGTTCTTCCCCATTTAGCATGATCTCTATTCCAGCTCAGGCCTCTGCAGTACACACACACACACACACACACACACACACACAAACACACACACCAGCTCACAAGATGTGAGGGTTTTGTCCTTTAATGGCAGAGCTTGACAGGCAGCTTGCTGCTGAGGTTCAGCCAGATACAGCTGGTCAAAGCAGTGCTGCTCATTTACATCTGTCTCCCATGCACTGAATTCTGTCAGGGTTTATTTGTCGTGGATGGAGTTAATTGTGAAATGCTCAAAACTGAGAGAATATGGAAGATAAAACATAAAACAAGCATCTGTTCTGTGAGAAAACTGAAATGCTGACACAAAGCAGGGCTAAAGCTCAAGCAGTTTGAATGGCTGCATAGGTCTCATGTGTTTGAATGCCCCAGGATTATTTAGTCTGTCTCATTCAGTCCTCCTCCTAGTAAGTTCTTCTGTCATAGCCTGCCAAGGAAACAGCTTTTGAACCTGTATTTTCACTGTTTTGTATCTCAAGAGGTGCTTGAAGATTGTTATTGGACAGAAATAATTAAGAGTATGTCACAGGTGTATCAGCAGCAACCAGTTTAGAGATGGTGTATGAGCTAAATGGTTTGAGGAAGGGACGCTCGGGATGGGGAGAGGGCAGAAACTGGGGAGGTGGGAGATGCATCAGTAGTGCAGATGTGAAGTAGGAACTTCTTAAGTTTGGCTTGAAACATGCCCACATCACCTCAAGCCTGTCTGGTACTGCTGGCCTATGCTTCTTTTGCAGAAGAATGCCTGTCTGCAACATGCTTATTTAAACTCATCAAATCAGCTGTGTGTTGTCCATCTGTTCCTTTTCAGCAACAGCAGGATCACTGTTAGCTGGTCACAGAGCCTTCACGATATATTTGCCACCAAGTGGAAGCTAATTTTTAAGACTTTTCTGAAGATACTATGGTGCCCAGAATTTTTCCACAGGGAAAATATTTCGTCTCTCTGAAAACATGGAAAAAACCTCTTCTCTATAGATCTTCAGTCAATGACTGCCTCAAGGAAATAGTTTGTAGGAGCACAAAACTGGCATGTGGTGCTTTTCATGCAGTATAGAGACTTTTTTCAAAAGCACAGATATTTATGAGAAATCATGTTTCATTTCCATTTGCACAAAGTTTTATCGTATGTTCTCATAGCCATGCTTGAGTACATATTTGATGTCTCTTCCTATGAAAGCAAATCTCAGAAAAGAAACTTTTTTTGATAACCCTACTTGGTATAGTTGGGATATACTTTTTCCTGTGCTAACCTTTTTGTAGGCACAGGAACATCAGTGTTTTCAAAATATTCACAACACATGATGCATATGCAAAGAGATACACTTAAATCTTATTGATTCAAGTGTGACTTCAGCATTGTAAGTTAAAAACACACTTAAACTCTTTGCAAAATGGTGCCTTAAACACTTGTTAAAACCTCCCTCTTTCATACCAAAGGGTAATAATAACTTGGAGTTAGTGCTGCCACTCTGAGTACTTTGATCTATGCAACAAACTCTTCCTTGTTGTCTGCTGCCCATCTGTTCATCTCCTCGCCCCATGAGAGCCTATGGGCTTTCTAAAGTGTTATTTAGGTGGGATGCAGCAGAAATTCAGTCCTGATCCATCAGAAAGGGTAAAACATTGACACTCTTGAGTCAGGAGTTAGAAACTGTATCAAACGTGAAGAGGAACAAATTGCAGCTAATTGCAGGAAACTGTTAGCAATCCATGGGAAGAGGCAGAACTCAAACAAGAAATCCCACAAATTTCAGGAACCACGGAATTCCTCTTGCCCATGGTGTCTTTACAGTCTTTCTCTAAATTCATCCTCTCAATGGAAAGTTAGCTACCTCTTTGCTCCTTTTGTGTGTATCATTCTTTGCCTTTATTTTTTTTTACAATCCCTTTCCTATCCTCCTCCTTACCTCCAAAAATATACGAGTAGATAAATAAGCAGTGACTGTGACCTCTCCCTGACTTCACTCTGCTTCCAATAGAAACATGGTGCAGGTTGATGCTTGAGCAGAAATCATGATAATTTTAATCCTTTTGAAACAAATGTTTCAATTTTTTTTTCATCTGGAGCCTTAGGATAAACTTAGGAACAAGAATATTCTGTCCATATTTGTTTGCATAATTTCCAAGATCTTTATGTCTATTTGGTTTTCGTTTGTATACAGTATGGTGTTCACTACCAAATAGAGAGAGTGGAGTCTCTGTGGAGTCATAGCTATCTGTGGGAAATAATTCAGAAATCTGGAACTCTCTTCCATGTTCAGGGAGTCAAACCCCTTCAGTAGATCAGCATCACCCTCTTCCAGCCATAAAAAGGAATATTAAACCTGTCGTGATCACTAACTGGTTTGTCCTTTTTCTTTGAAATGTCATCACATGGATGTCTTTACAAAGAGTAGATTTTTTTTTCTTAATTTCCCCATTTCTTTATGTCAACTATTCTCCATCCTTTTTCTTTATACTGTTTCTCTCATATCAGCAGTTCCAGAATAACCAAATCTGCCCAGTCTGCCAAAGATATGAGAAGTTTTGCTTTTTCACATCAATCAAGCACTTGACACATAGTAGGTAGACAGTGCAAAAGGTGTCACACACCAAAACCCTGTGACTGAGCACAAGGCTACCAATATTTGCATTCCACAGCATTCAGAACTCCATTCCAACTGCAATTGGTAACTAGTTTTGGACAATTTGCCATGTGTTTTCCAAAGAAACTTATGGATTTGCCTGGAAGACGTGAACTGGATTGCTAGGCTGCATCAATTATTACTTTCTGAAATCCTGCATTGGGCTCCACATTGTGAGTGTGTGCTTACAGGTTCCACCGTAAAATAAAGGAAGGCTAGGTCTCAGCTTGTCCAGCTGGTAAATGTCAATATTTACACTTTTTTGTCTGCATTAAGAATTTATAACATCTTAATTTAGAGAACTTTAATGTAGGTACCCAATGCATACTGATCTCCTTGGGCCCATAAATACCATTTACTGTTTTTAAGAAAACAGAAGGATTAAATAAATACAAATGTATAAGTGTGTTTGAATTTTCCCATGCTTTGATAGTTGAAGAAAGAGCTTCAAGCGTGTGGTTGTTTCTAGGGCTTGCAATACCAAGTCTGAGATCAAGCAATTTTAAAGAACGTAGAATTTATTGGAACCATGTTTTGCTTGTTCTTAAAAATCAACATTTTGGCTTTTAAACTCAGACAATTTTTGTGGGAAATTAATGCTTATGGCTAATAACTGGATACCACTTCTAAGAAATCCAGGAACAGTCTTCTGATTAACAATTAAAGATCATTTGTGAATTTATCACGTGGCCCGGATTTAAACTTGATCAGGTTCTCTAGTGTCTTCATTTGCATTATTGAGAGCTAATTCCAGAATTAAGTGGCTTAGTTAGTTGCAAATTTTTGAAGGACAGCAATGATGTTGATTATTGCGTGAACAAAGCCTAGGATTTTAGAAGAACTTGGGGGAATTAAAGACCCAGCTTGCCATGGAATGTAGACACCTAAAGCTCCTAAAGCTTATTTATATTATGACTAAAAGATGTTTTGTTACAGAGTTACCTCCTTACAGATTGCAGTGCTAACTAGTAGTTAAGTTTTGACCTGAGACCTCTGTTGTAGGCAGGAACATGAGAAGTTCATGACCCACATGTAGAACTGCCTTTCTGGATCTCCAGCCACCACCCATTAACAAAAAATTTTGAGGCATGGCAATGTGAAGAAATATCCTGTGCCAAGGAAAATCTCCTAGTTTCATGTCATGCTGTCTTAATAAATCATGGATATGAGCAGAACAAGGACAGCAAAGAAGGTGAAACCTCAAGGTAATGGTCAGTGGGTGAACATGTCAGCTTCTGCCACCTCAGTAATGGTGTAATAGTGTCAGTTCTTAGAACATGTTACTGATATTTCTCCCATCCACCAAGAACTGCCTCAAAAAAAACCTCAGGATGAGATGGAAATGAGAAAAATAGTAGTTTAAACCTGAGGGAGTGTATGAAAGAAAGGCCTTCAATTTTCCTTTGACATGCCTTTGTGAATCCTCAAGCTTCCCCTTAAAGTGTTGCTTTCAGCTGAAAACACGACACTGTGCAATCCTGTATCTTGGGCGTTTAAAAAAAAAAGGTGTTTTTTAGTATCAATTTTAGCCGGTTTTAGAAAACCAGTCTGTGGCTTTTCTCTCTGGAATGTTACTGCAACAACCTTCTGCACACCAGTGTGTGGTACCATTCAAAGCTCTAAAACACTGTTCTCCTAAACTGTGCTGGCCAGGGCAGTGGGAGAAGCAAGGTCTGGAACCTGATGATTGCTAGCAATTCACTTAGATGAACAAGACTAAAAGGACAAAGAAGCTCTTCCAATTGTTCCTCTGAATCCTGGATAGCCAAGAAGAGCCCCTGCTTAGGGAAGTTCAAGGTCAGGAAACATTTCAGTTAGATTTGGGGATCTGAAGTAGAGGGGAAAGATTACTTCCATGGGAGAAAAAATTTGGTGATTGGAGGCAGGAGTGTGAGACGAGTCTTCCCAGTCCCATTTAGTATAAAAATTTTTGAGGTGGACAAGCTGTGTAATGCATTTCTTGCTGCATTAAATTTAGTGGTTAGGTTCACTAGGATGTCATATGTAAACTTATGGTATTATTCAGCCCACAATCTCCCATAAAAAGGGAATTATTTTAGCTGTAACTAATAATTACAAAGCATTAACTTGGAGCTCTGGTCCAGATGACAAGGATCTGCTAGCAGCAGCACCTTATCATCTGGTCTGGTCTATGTTACTGATTGAAAGAACGAATAGGCACAACCAGTGGTGTAGATACTTATCTAGATCATGCTTGGCAACCCCCAGAATGGTTAACATACAAACTCTCACTTCAGACTACATTTCAAATTGAACTGACACCTCTCTCTTTCCATTTACTTTCAAAACAAGTAATAAATCTTTGACATACTTCAAATGAGAAACTGGCTAGCCCTATTATTTTTCTTGAAATGAAAAAAACCCACAAAACAAAACCTAATAGCAAAACCAGAACTAGTTTACTTGCAATACAATGGACGAAGTTTTTGGCTGTTTAACCCTAGTTGTGGTGCACTACAGTGCATGTATAACTCTTCTTGGATAAGACAAAGACATATATGGTTGTTCTAAAGTATATATACACACAGAAAAATTCCCAAACCTTATTCATTTTGGCTGTGTTTGTACTTATCTAACCGTAAACCATGGTTAAAACTATTTTGGCAGTGTAACAGTGCATTATATAGTTTATTGCTTTTTGTTTTGGAAAATGAAAGCTGCTAAGATATTGTGGTTTGGAAGCTGCTTGCAGAGCCCATACAGTGTTTCTCACAGGCACACACTTTCGCAGCATTTTTGTTTTGTCAATGGGTTACAGACGTCTCATACAGTTAGGCTTTTATGTACATTTTAAAGACTCTTAAAAAGCGTAGGTGGACTCTCTGCTTGGTTTAATTTGAGTCACTCCTATGGTATCAGAAGAGTTATGTGTTTTACCATAGTAAATATAATAAAAATGTATTATACCACCCCAGAAGTTGTTGGTTTTTACGGATTATTGTAACAAGTTTTGATTTCTTACTTGCTAACTAAATTTTTATTCATTTTACCTTTCCTTAAAGAAGGTTTCCTACCTATAAAAATGTTTCCCTTTCTGAAACTTATTGAATAAATATAACAGAAGGGAATTCCACAGTCTTTTTCTTTCTATTGTGTGTGCTGTCTGATGCCAAAATACACACAGAAGTAGTAAATGGAGACATAGGTGAATAAAAAAAAGGAATTAGAGGGAAAATTATGCCAGGGGTGTGTGATGGGTGCTGATTCTGTGGGATTGCAAGAGCAACAACAGAACTAGGTTTTATAGTGAGAAGGATCACTGTATTTATGACTTAGGTTATTTTTTGAGGACACTGAATATACAGAGAGATATGAGGGGTAGTATCAGGATAGAGGTGGTGCTTAACATTTAATTGGAATTGAGAAGTCTGTTGAGTAGACTAGGAGCTTTTCACATGGGGACACTGGGGCCATCAGAGTTGTACCAGAGTCCTGCTTTACCTGGAGACCTGAAAGGTGGCCTGACACTACTTGGATTGTTAATGGATTGTATACAGTGTTCACACCAGTACTTTCAGCTCTTACAGTTGTGTTGTAATTACCTCTTATCTTTAAATCAGGATTGTTCCTGCACCCACTGTGCTGGGTGGTGATGGGGAGACTCCCTGTCTGTTTTGCTTAAAATGAAACCAAGTGTGGTGAGATTTCAAGGATTATTAGAGTAAAAATAAAATGTTTCTGTCCAAAAGTTATGGCAGAGATGCAAACTCTGTCAGGTGTCCATGGGCCAGATCTCTTAATTTCCCAGCATGGTCCCAGTGGTAATTCTTAACTTGGGATAGATAAATTTAGTTTGAGGAAAGTTTCACAGAAATTTCTGTGTTTCCTCCCTTTTGCGAATAAAATGGTAAACTGCTGTTTAATTCCATCTCAGTGTCTTCTTCATCCTTTTCACCTCCCACTTGTGTATCACTATCAGGGAAAGAGTAGCTTGAGCATAATTAACAGTTTTTAAAAGGGATAAAAAATTACTTTCTTTGTTCACTTTTATCTCAGGACAGAAAGACTGGTAGAAGTACAAGGAAATAAATGACTAACTTATTAAAGTGCTTGTCAAAGAGAAGAGGTTCCATTTTGCATAGTCCAATATGTGAGTTGAGAGGAAGTAGGGAAATACTTTTCTAGTGGAAAAATACAATCTTCGAGATAGTCATGACAGTGAGCAGAGGCTGAGTGGTGCCCAGGTGCCAACCTCCTCCCACCACAGCCATGTCTCCCAGGCAGCTTCCTGGCTATGCCTGGCACTGTTGGACCCCAAGCATGCTGGGACAGGCACCCCAGGTTATGGGCTCCAGACACACCTGGGGCCACATCTGCAGGCACATGGCACATGGAGAGGAGTCTGGCCATGAAGAAAAGCCTGATCTGAGTGCGGTGGAGACATGTACAGAAATTCAGAGCTAGAGGAATCAACCTGAGGACACAGGTTTTTAAAGACCACAACAGATGGTGAAATACGTACTGCATTTATATGCGGTGAAGCAAAGTACTTTATAACATAATCGAGCAGCTATCACAGTGATTGTACCCACAGTGGTTCTCACACTATTCCTTTGTTATTGCCTTCTGTTATTTGTAGCCATGCATTGACGTATAACAAAGATACGTGGGTGTAATAACTATTAAGATGCTCTCATTTATGGCATGCCACTGAAGGGAGTAATATCAATATAGAAGAGATAAAAGAGCAAATTAGTCTTAAAGGCTGAAGCTATAAATCAACATTGTGCAAAGTGCCAGCCAGATTTATTTGGTACTTTTACTGCAAAAATACATAGCAGCAGGAACTGGCTTGCATGGAGCAGAATAGCAGGCAGGGCACACAACCGCACCTTTGCCTTTGCTGCCAAGGTCTGCCCCTGCCAACACGACTATGCTCTGAGTTACTGAAGGTCTCCTTTTTTATGTCAATCTATCTGCCACCACCCTGGCATCTGCACTGGGGTGGGGGTGCCCTTGCTGTGCGTGGGGGCCAGCAGAACCCTGGCACACTGCAGAGAAGATGACCATGCAGCAGCGCCTGCGGGCCCTGCTGCCAGCCTGGTTCACCCTCTATTTCACAAGAGCATCCTCCTCCCTGCCTCCACCATGGTGTAGACATCCAGATTCCTCCAGATCTGTACCACTTACTGGTCCAGGTGAGGCCCACTTACTCCTACAAAGGGTGGGCCCCACATACTCCTACAAACTGGATGCAAACTTATTTCCAACACCTCTTCCAGGAAACAGAGTTTTCCTGCTGGCCTGACTAGGAAAGATAAGTGTAGGTCTAGGCTGGGTTCCCAGATCCTGAAGATAACTGCTGGGGAAACAGAGGTGCTTTTGTGCAGCTCTGGTAAGTGCTTTAGCCCTGTCAGAGAGCACAAGGGCGCTGCCAAGGGGCCCCTCGGCTGTGGCCATGTCTAAAGGGACGTGGCAGCCAGGAGCGCGTTCAGCGTGCTTTGCAAATGCCTCTCTGGCCATGGCCCGTCGGGGATTTAGGAAGAGGAATGCCTGCATCCCCAGCTCCCAGCTGCTCAGCCCTGTCAGAAATGGGCCTGTTCTGGTGATGTGCTGAGATGTGAGCCCTGGCCCCAGGGAACTGTGGTGAAAGAGGAAAGCATCTCTGGTGTTTATGCGCCCGCAGGCTTCTGCAGCAGCTGTGAGCTCATTTTTGGTGCCTCAGTGTTGCATTCACCACCCAAATTGTGCTTGAGACCCCCAGTGTGAATCCAGGATCTGGATCCGCCCCACTTGGAGTGCATTAACCGGCACACGGAGTAATCCCTACTCTTTCTAAAATGGGTCTTTGCTTCTCTGTCTGTTTATCTTCCTTTATTTCACCTCTTGTTGACTCCATCCCTTCATCTGGCCCCTAAACTGGACCTCCTCTTCTGACTTGCAGGCCTGGTCCCATCCTGACAGGTCCCAGTCCATCCTGCGAGCGCCTTGTCCAAACCCAGGTTTTTCTCTCAGTCTCCCTCTCCAGGGTCTTTCCTGGCTCCGGCCAGGCACCACACCTGTGGCTGGTCTGCCTCAGATTATTCCCCAAATGTCTCCCAATTTTCTCTAAGGCTGCAGTCAGTATCCTTCCATGATCTTCCAGTCCCCGTGACAACAGCTGCTCTTCACCAAAACTGTGGAGCAAGCATTAGTTTCCAGAAGAAAAGGATGATTTTATGTGTGAACTGTAGATTTTTTAAAATTTTTTTTTCTCTATTGCTTCCTTCCTGAAAGTCTTCTCTGTGAAAGGGCCCACAGGTAACACCGACAGTGCATTGCATAATCTGGTGCAATTTTGTGTTTGCTCTGGTAAACAAACAGGGTGTAGAACCCAGCCAGTTCCCAGATTTCATACTTTCCCCAAATGTTTTCACAGGAAAGAATTCACATTTCACTTCCTCTGTTGTTGCAAAGGTTCAAAGCAGTCATGCTTGGCATATGGTTTTATTTTATGTTGAGCTTTATTTATCCTTGTTTTCCCTGAATATAGAAGCCACCATAACGAAGCTGTTCTGTAATTCAAATACATGTATAACTACATAGCGAAAAAATGAAAAGGGGTTTTAAACAAAAAGTAAGTGAACTTGCCACTAAACCACGGCATATTTCCAAATTAAACCCCACAGAATCATTACATTGCCTGTGTGGTGGGATAAAATGAAAATAACCTCCATTAATGTTTTTCAGCAAAATGACAGCTGAGACTATATAAATATATGTAGAGACGTATATATAGATATATATGCAAAACATAAAATTGGCTGCTATTGAACTGGCTACTTGAACTTTATTCCGCTCTAGAATATCCTTGTATACACAATGATTACCCTTGATTTATATCAATCTGAGTGAGAAAAGGCATGCCTACCACTTACAGACAACCGGACTACCATAGTCTCAAATGTAACCTCTGTAACAAGCATGTTTTCCATTAATTTTTTACTTCATATATTGAGAGCTTTATTTTGTATTTACCTCTGTTTTGATTTTTTCTTTCAAAAATTTTTCTTATGTGGGATGAATGACTGAACTAATTTAAACAGCTGATGAAATTTTCAAAAGTAGAAAAAATATTTATTATGTAGTATAACTTTGAACTAAACAGATAATAAGTCATATTTATTAATTGTTTGGAAAAAAAGTGTGCATGGAACAACAAAACCCCTCCCAACAAGATCAAAGGAGATAATCCCACATTTTACCTTAGATTTTAAAATTAAGAAAAAAGGGGAAATCTTTCTCTGAACTCCTCATATTAGAAAGAGAATACTTCTCTGGCTAAAATAATATTAGACATAGGATTTATTAGCGCAGGCAGATATCAGTAATTTACCCTACTTCTTGTTACTTCTTTGAAGCTAAATGCTCAATGTAGATTAATAGAATTCTTAGCAGTCACAGAAAACATCACTTTCCAACTGGAGAAGAAAATGTTGACAAAATATGGGTGGGTCATAATTAATCTCATGGAGAACAATGTGTTCTTCAATAAAAAAATTGGAGTATCTGCAGTGCAGTAATTTTATATCCCCCATTTAAAATGAAATAATGATCAAACAATTTACTGTGCAGATGCATTCTCATTGCATTAATTGTGGTAGGGTGAACAAGTTCTAACAATACCGTGATTAAAACCGATCATGTTTCAATCCAGAGCTGGAAGGTTTCAGTAGACAAGTACTGCAAGACAGTCTTTCATCTTTTTGTAACTGGCTGGAGGCAGCCCAGATCAGTAGTAACCCAAAGGTTTTATTGTCCTGAATAAAGAGCTACTGGTCTGTTCTCTTGGTGAAATGAAGCAGCAGTTTCAGTTCCATGTGCCAGTACAGCTCCCACTGTCATCAGGGGCTTTGTGGCTGTCTCAGCACACCAGCAGGAATTCAGTGTTTGGGAGTGTGCATTTACATCTCACTCCTAGGAATACTCACCTGAAGGACAGGTTGGGAGAGCTTGCTGTGGGAATGTCTGAAGGACAGACAGTATTTAGGTCACCCAGGCTAAATTAACATGTGGAGTATACGAATTGTTTCAAAAACTTGTACTTTTTTGTTTGACGTGTTGACACCTGCTACAGACCTGCTACAGACCTGCTGAGCATCTTTAGAGGCTGCAGGAAATGTGCTTTCTCCAAGTCACATGCTGCACGATCTTAACATCAAACTGCAAAGCACTGGAAGACTCTGCTTTCTCTGCACCTTCTGCACTCTTTTTGTTGGTTGGTCTTTTGTATGAGTTAATATTAACACTCAGTGACAACCTTATACTGCTTGTGTCTGAATTTGAACCAGTCAGGAAAAAGTCTGCACTATATTTAGAGAGAAAGCCTTCCCTGCTTGCTTTATTAGTGTAACTTATTTAACTCTGAGTCAATACCAGTCTCAGAGCTGCCAGACTTACAGGAAATGATAAATAGGCCTCTGCTTTACATGCAGGAGAAAAAGGCAGGAGGGAAAACCCCTCTAATTTGTTTGTATGAATGATAGTATATCTCTTCTGCTCAGGGCTTGAGGTAGTCTCGTTGAGGAGCTGATGTTTCTGTTTTGGAAATGACACCCTGTTGTGAATCTAAGCAGATCTACAAAGCTGGGGGCAAAGAGAGGGATGGCTGATGGAGGGCAGGAGCAGTGCACATCCCTGTGCAAACAGGCACAGGACTCCTACCTCAGTAAAATATGGTCTCCAACGTGGTGGACTGACAGAAACAATTTTTTCACCTTATCTTGAATCACCCTGGCCTATGTAGATGTTATTCCTCTTACAGAGAGCTTCTCTGTGGGACTGCTCAGGCAATAGCTGAGATAACGAGCTAAATCTGTGAAACTGAAGCATACAGTCAATGCCACAGAGAGAGCATAGGTCAGACTCATACTGCCTCTTTGAGTAGTCTAGGCAAAGATATATGCAACATCAATTTGGAGTGAGAGGGAATTATTTTCTAATTGTTCTGGAACTAATCAGTTAAATTTTTGGACTGCATGTCTGATACTCATTTACTCTCTTGTAGCTTCAGCTTCTGTAAATATCTTCCCAAACCAAAGAAGCCTGTATTCCCACAGATCTCAGGATGCTTTCAAAGAATTACTGAAAACATCACTTGTGGAAAGGACTGCTTATGACCCTCTGCCCTCCAGCTTCAGTCTGAATACGACCCTGCAGGATTTTCCCATGTGCTGAGAAAATCAGAATGTTCTAGAGCAGACTGCAACTTGCCCTCCTGCTTTTGTCTGTGTCACAGCATGGCCCTGATGACCAGAAGGAGGGGAGCCTACGAAGTTCACTCTATAAATAATATATGACTTGCAAGTATCACAGGTAGGAGCTTTAGAGACAGATTTTCGCTTTTGCCCTTGAACAACCGTTAAAGAGCATTTTGGACAAGAGGATCTACTTGACTGCTTTCAAAGTTCAAAAAGTATTTTTGGAGAGTTAGGAAAGAATAATAATAACTCCAGATTCAAGGAATTTAATCTTTTGGAATATGAGCAAAGCCCTGAAAATCTTGAGAAACAAAGAGGTTTAAGGAAATCAGCCAAACTGATACAGAAACATTTTTTGAAAGTTGCTTCTTATGCTACCAAGAAAGATAAGACAATCAGAGAGTCACTTTGCACACAAGACGATGTCACTTTCTAGCAAAAAGCTGCAACTTGATGAAGACTTTTCACTCGGAAGGCAGGAGTCTGAAGATGCTTTTTTATGGTGCCCACAATAAGCTTAACCTTGGGCAAGCATGAATTTGATTATAAGAAAGCCGACTAGAAGGCAATCAGAAAAATTCAAAGGACAAATTAGAACAGTTGTTGCTCCAAATGAACCACATTTTGAACTCTAATGGATCCTGGTTTGTCTGTAGTGTTGTGCGCAAGCTTGAATCGTAATGTTTTATGTACATGTAATGGTAGGTTAAAGTTACATGTTTATTAAGAGAAAAGCTACAAGGCTTAGCCAATATATGATCATCCTAGATAAAAGCTGATTCACTTTGGCCCAAGGGCAGAATCACTGGGATAAATCCTACTAAGCACTAAAATCAGAAAGAATCAAAGCTACAAATCTGGCATGCAAGAGCTTTAATCTAGAAGCACTATATACATTGTATTATAGTTTTGATTTTAATGTACTCATTGCTTGAGGAAAAACCATCTGCTTTACATTATGCCTGCGGTGCAGAACACATAGGTTTCATCACATCTCTGTACAGAATAACAATAAATGGACTGTGAACCATTCTTCAAATAACTTCTTTAAGAGTATAAAAACTGGTACAATATTTCAAGGTATGAAACCATACAGAGATTGAAACAGAATAGCTGCAAAAATGCACTTTGAAAGAATGTTTCAGAATCATCTTGGTCATGTTCCATTTATTTTGTTGTCCATTTTTACAGTTGGCCATCTTCAGCTGTCACTGAAGAAATTGATTCAAAACTTTCACTTTGTTCCTGCTTTAGAGATACTAAAATACTAAATGAGGTATTATATTTAGAAGAGATATTTATCTTCTGAAACATGAAAAGTGTTGGACATGTCCTGTGATTTTTTTTCTTACAAGAAAGTTATTTGTTAAAACATTAAGGAAAAAATTTACAGAACTTCAGATTTTCAAGAATAGATTAAGACAGAAAACTTTTCTAGGCTTTACAGATAGCTGGGTTTAGAAAAAGTTGTCAGGTTGTTTTCTGGAATGGGACTTCCATAATGAAATAAAAAAAAACCCGAAACAAACAAAAAAGTATGGTGCTCACAAGTGTTTTCCAAAAGAAGCCAGTAACCTGTTTTCTCACAGAAGTAAATCTAACTATCTGGAACTGTCAGAAAAGCAGCATAGATGTGATGATGATCATAATGTTACACAAGCTATATCATTGTGCAAACATTATCTACAGCATAAAGTGACATACATGGTTATTATGGTCGCCAGCCAGCACAAAGAAAGTTCAAAGGATGAAGCAACGAGGTGAAAGTAAATACAGCACAGTTTTCCACTGCTTTGATGAAGAATGTATGCTTGCTCCATGCAGTGCAAGGCAGTAGTAGTATTACAGCAGGAACTCATCCAGAACAAATGTCAGGTCAGAGCCTGAAACATCAGTAGTAGCCAAAACAGAACAGATCTGGGATTATGGCACTGCATAATGTGAGGAGCAGGTCCTGTTGTTCCATCACTGCATGATCTAGATTGCCCTGCTATGGAGGATAAATTATCACTGACCAACCACAGTTAGGCCAGTAATTAGGAAATTTGTCCAAACTGTCAGAAGAATGCAGTGGTGTTTGATAACTTTGCGTGTGGGATGATATGACCATATTCCTTTACCACCAAAGATCTAGTGCTGGTGTGCTGAACGTCCTTCTCAACTGGTATCGGAGAGCCTTGCTGTTCACACTAGACCAGACTCCAGTGTCTCAATCACTCTCCAGACTCCCCAGACTTCACTTGACTGGAGGTTGAGATCTTTGCTGATAATAATAATTGAAGTACTGACATCAGGCTCACATGTAGATTCTAAAATTAGGCTGGTGCTGACTCCACACCCTTTCACTCTGCTGTTGTTTCTGTTGCACTTTTTCAATTGTATGAGTCAAGACAGAACTAAATAATGGTCATGCAGACTACCTGGCACAGATTATTCTGATTCATCCATGAATCGGTAAATCAAAAGAAGTTTCAAATGCTCAATAAAATAGTCTCATATGCTGAGCTCTGCATACATAGAATATGAAAACATATTTTTTAACTCAACTTTAATTAAATGAAAGGGATGCATACTTAAGCAGGGAATCTAGAGAGGAGTTACATTTTATCACTGGAGTGATCTCCCCTGCTTTGGGTCAGCCCCATCACCTTACTCAGGGCTTCATAAGTGAGCAACCAGAAGTGCAGGTTCTCCGCTTCCATCAAGATCTAGTCATAATTATGGGAGGAGGTGAATGGATCACTTTGGAACAAAACCTGCCACTGCAAAGGCAATCTAAGAAAATAAGTAACCTTTTTCATGGAAGCCCACTCATTCTCCATGCTCACATAAGAAAGGCCCATCTCTAGCAGCTTCTATGACTGTGCCTAACTGTGCCAGGAGGGAAAGAACCAGAGCTCTTCTGTGAGTACATCAAAGAAGTTACATTTCTTTGAATCTATTTTGACGTATTTGTGAAGACAGAAAAGCCAGGAAATGCATATAAAAAACCAAAATATAGGTAATGGGACCCCAAACTAGTTTACATTTCCATTTATTACTTTACATTTTATTATTAGCCTGGGACTGAAAATTATTTGGATGCAGGAAATCATAGAATCATAGAGTATCTCAAGTTGGAAGGGGCCCATAAGGATCATGTTATACCCTAAGCCTTCATTTTTCCTGTTTGTGAATAAAGCAGACTTCTTCCACTGCAGTAAGCAGAGGAAGTGACCACACATTCTAGTTCCCTTTTTGGTACCTAAAAGAAGACTATGAAACCAAATGAAATCATGCTAGCACTTTGTCTGATGTGACATTGCGTATATTCTTTTCTTCCTTGGTGTAATTCAGTGGCTCTCAGCACACAGCAGAATCCAATTAAATGTAGTAAATCATGATAAACATAGATTCAAGTAGGAAAGGGGGCTTTCACAAAACTAATCAAAGCAATGGGGAAAGACTGCTAAATGGGCCAGGGCAATAAAGCGAAATATTATGCTATAGTTACACTAAACAGAAAGAAGGAGTCTGAAGACCTGACTATTCCTGGCATCTGTTGGGACCCAGATGTCAGAACATATCTACAATGTTCTGCAATGTTTAGAGTCTGGCACAAGTGGTCAGTGGCTCTATGACTTCAAATGACAGTCATCCCGAAGCAAAGTATGCTGTACAAAAAAACCCCCTTAAGTAAATGACCTTTCTGGCAAAGATCATGTTGGTATTTCAGGTAAATCAGACAGTGTTTATAAAAAAAAAATGCAGTAAAACCTTAATGAATGCCTCTGAATTTGGCAAAAAGCCACAGCAAAATGCTGTAGCACTGCTTTTCAGAGAAAGTGAAGTTATTATTCACTTCATGGGTGTGGGATAATTGTTACGCGCTTCTTTGAAGCCAAACTTTTTCAAAGGCAATTTAAGGCATCAAGTAAATTGCATGTGTTTTAAAAATAAAATACCTCTTTTATTGACAATACAGGCATTTGGCCAGGAAGAAATCTATAAAAGGAACAGATTTATTGGAAGAAGTGATAGTAGGGTTTTCTAAATATTAGAACTCTGTAAAATAAAATATTCTTTTTTTAAATTTTTTTGGTGATTCTTACTGCATCCATTCTAAAAAGATGATTTCAGTGGGAATTTAGTTCCTACATATCTATGTATCTATCTGTGTATCTGTGTATCTACCTATCTATCTATCTATCCATCTAAAACTGCCTGATTCCCCTATGAGCTCAGACCTTGGTAAGAGATAATTCTCAGCCTTATTTTCTTCATAGGGGAGATACAGATTCTCAGCACACTCTTTGAAATCTCTCTACTCATATTTTAGCTTTATTTAAAGTCTTCTCTTGGATAGGTAGTCTGAATGATTTAACCACTTGCAACAGCTAACATAAGAGTTTACATTCTGCACATGTCCCAGGTGAGCCTTTTCACACAGTTCTTGGATTTTTTTGAGTCATAGATCAGTCAGTTTGTAAAACTGTGAAGAATTGTCCACAGAATTTTTGGCCTGGTCAGCAAGCTTGTCTTTAGCCAATTACCTCATCTGCAAACAGAAATCTCTTCAGAATGAGAAATAGGAGATAAGAGGGGAACAGTTATGGCAGAGCTTCTATTGGAGGAGTAGATGCATCATCTATGAAAAATATCCAGCACTGGCCCAGCAAGCCGATGCTACCCAGAAACATGCAAGGCAAACTCCTAATTGATCACAACCAGCTTTAAAAGACTTTGCTTGAAAAATACCTCTTAAAAAATGTTCTTCCTCCTCACCAGGCCAGAGAGCAGAAGAAAAAAGAGTAAGCATAGAAAACTAAGCTGAGTGCCAGCAGTTCCAGCAGAGCTCAAGTGCTGGGATCCCTGTATCTGGCTTTCATGCCTGCCTAAGGCAGCCTGCACTGACTGCTGTAACACCCACTGGTACTGGCAGACAGCCGGCGTCCCTGCCGCTGTAAAAGCTTTCTGGTCGACTTCCACATCCCCTGTCACAGAGAGGGGAACAGGCAGGATGCCACTGGCAGCAGCAGCAAATGGATGATTCCCAAGGACTTCTGCTCACAGAATGCTTAGAAGCAGGGCACAAACTAGCTGAATGTGTTAGATAATTGATCAAATGAGTTTATATTGAAGGCTGAGCACCAGAGGCCAGAACAGACGAGCTGTCATGGGGTCACATTTTAACATAAGTTCTGTGTTTTCTTTAGTGAGAGGAGGTTGGAAGTTTCTTGTACATAAAAATATAAGTTGCTTCTGCGTTCCAGATGCTGTTGTGATACAATTAAGTCTTTCCAGTTTTAAAAACCTTTATTGCAACAACATCCACCAGTTATGAGCACAAAAGGACTGTAACCGCAGGGTGGATTAGAAAGATAAGAAATTACTAAATTCAGTTTTCCCCTGCTGATTTCCATGTCTGTGAGATGGTATGTAAATCAAACTTGTTGCCTATTAACATGTTAAACAAATCCACATGCTGATCATGTCAGAATGTAAAAGGAATGTAATTATTTATTAATTTTTTCCTCCTAAGTGCTTCTCAACAACATGAAGATGCCCCAATGTGGCGGTGATTCTTATATCTGGAATAGGCACCAATCTCTCCGGGCCTACCAGCTGCTTCTGTAAAAGTTGTGAAATTGCTTACGCAGATATTTTGGATAGCCTATAGCTAAAATGGCACTAGATGTCTGTGTTTAGGTCCTTGAATATCTTCCAGTCTGTCATTCCTCGACGTGCGTAGGAGATTGAATTTAGGAGTCCAGAATTTCAAGATTTATTTGTGTAACCACTAGCTATGTATACCCTGAGTAATTAAATGGCTGCTCTTGATCTTATACCTTAGTCATGCTTTTGATATTCTGTAGAATACAGAATAAAGCTACATCTAGCATTACATCTTGTAACAGATCTGTTCCATTTCCAACAGTGAAGTATTTCAAATAGTCATTTTTCATTACTCTGAGTTAAGAGTAGAATGGATGATGACATTATCGCTGAGCGAGGAGGAAAAGATGCATACCAGTAAGACTGTGTCAGTAGATTGCTAATTGCTGTGTCAGTAGATTGCAAAGGTTTCAATTTCTCAATGAAGGGCAGGGATTACATTCTTTGAAACTACACAGATGCTGAGGAGAGGCTGAATGGCTGAAGAAAAAATAAAATAGAAAAGAGGAAAAACACATAAGTTGATTTCTCCACCTGTAGAAAAGATAATGTTCCATAGGTGTTTAGAAAATAAAGCACATTTTTTGTTCTGTTGCCTCAACCTCTTCAAACAATACATCATCATTTATGAAAAACATCTGCCAGTTAGTGGCAGGACTGAAATGTGGAAAGATCTGTGGTTTTGTTCTACTGTCATTATTTTCTATTTTCCCTTCTTTGATGCCAGAATGGTTGTAGCACAGATCAGAAAACTAAGGCTAAAATACCCCACAGTCAGTGTTTTCGAGGCTATATATTCATTTTTAAAATAGGTATAAGAGCTTTTCTCTGTTTTGCATGAATGACGATCATCTCCAGCTTCAGAGGCGGTAACCATTCCTGCTGGGATGGGGGCAAAGTTAAGAGACCCAGAGGTGAAATTTAGAGCCAGAGACTGACAGAATTGTTTTAGGTGTATGTGGACAGTACAGTTATTTTTGCAAATATGTTCTGTATTTTTCTACATGAACAGGCAGAAGTGATCTCTATCCTGAGGCACAGAGTTCCTAAGTAAGGTAGGCCACTTCTAAACTCACCTGTCAGCTTTAAACAAGGTAATTTTCTTACTTTGCAGACTGAACTAAATCCACTGTGACTGGGCCTCCAGGTGAGGAAGAACAGTCAGGGTACAGACACGGACAGGGATAGAGGGGAAGACAGAAAATGAGTGGGTAAATCTATACTTATCTTTTTGTTTGTTTCTCCCACAGGCCAAAAGGATTCCACAAAACACAGATAGAAATATTTAGAAGTGGCAAATATAGGATTTCCTTGCAATTTTTGCAAAGAAGCTCAGATAACTTATGCTGCAGTTTGACATAAGGTAAAAGAATATCATGAGCAAAGAATATGTGTGCTCAGCTGCTATGAGAACATCTTGATGATAGCTGAGAACACCTGCTGCAGGCTGAGATACGACACACAAAGGCTGTCAGCTAGGGACTAAACACCTTCCTTTTCAAATTCCTCTGGATGGATTTTGAAATGTTTGTGTGAGTAATTTCCAAAGGTTTTGTATGAATTTCAAAAACACATGAAACCAAAAAGAAAAAGCAGTTTGGCAGGCAGTTCTATGCCCTTTAAAAGCACACAGGCAAGCATCCACTCTTGGGCTGTGAACACGTGTTTTTCTCATAGAATGAAAGGCCCCAATCATGGACCAAGCAGAGTCATGAATAAAAGATAGGAGAAATCCATTAAGTCATATAAATTGTTTTCAGAGTACAAGCCAGCTCAGTCTAGGTCTGAGTGTCCTACACAATGGCATCTCTAACTGACCCCCAAGGGACCATTGCTGGACGTCATATTACTCCCCAAGCTTCCTTAATATCTTGGTCTTTCTGCAGATCCCTGGGAAACACTCAGCAGAATGATGGCAAGACTTTTCATGAGCAGGGTAAAGAGCATAATATAGCTGTAATTCACAGCACTTGACTATTTTTAGTTTCTAATGCTTAAAAAGCAGGCTTTGAGACATTAAGAATCTGAAAAATCAGAACAGGATGCAATTTATCCTGCAAGGCCAAAAATGTTAGCCTAAAGATCTCTTTAGTGTGATCTTAATGGCACTGTACTGACATTCATCTGGTGTGAATGATTTTATTTAGGCAGACTATCAAAAAAAAACTTGAAAGCCACAGAGCCTGCACTGTGATTACAAATGAGCATGATCCCAGAAGCAGATAAGTAGCTGATTTGCTCCCAAATGTGCAGGATCTCAAAATACATTAATGGTGTGTGATTTTTTTAATCTCCAGCCAAGAGTTACTATTTTTTCTCCTTCTGGTACTAGGCAAAATGTGCCTGGACATTTTACAGCGTGTTGTAAATTAAAGAACACCAAAGGGACCTTTCCTTTTTATTATAGCAATCTACACCAAAACCACAGTCTGATTTTATATTGTAAATAGAACAACATATCTGGTTTCTTATTCCAGCAAGCTGAGCAGCTAGTTGTTAATGTGGCTCTGAAAAAGCATTTCATGCATGATTTGAAAAGCTGAGTGTAGATAATTATATCTGAAATTATACCACTAAAAATATAGTTTGGCAAATGAAAGGTCAAATACAAGCTCTTGAGGGATGGAAGAAGGGTCCTTCATCATTTATTGCATGCGATTTTTAAAGATGTGTTTCTCAAGTTTTAGGTTTCAACTAGGAAGTTATAAAAGGCTCCAAAGACGTAATGGGTGGAAGAAGTATGTACAAGTCCTGTTCCTCTAATGTGGGGACTGACCAGGGAACATGAGTGGGCTGTAATACCTGACTGTGTATGTTTATCTTAGCCAGACACCTGCCTCTCACTGCCAGCAGTGGCTTCATTTCTGCTGGGCAGGAGAACTGGCTCGGGGCTGAATGAAGATTGACAGCCCATAATGTTGAGAAAGATTTGTTTGAGGGAGCACGACTCAGAAGCAACTGGAAAAGAGAGAGCAGAACTATTGCCATGCTCTCAGCATGCAGGGGGCAGAGGGACAGTCCCCAGACAAGGGACTTGCCAAGTCTGCTGTAAGACTGATGGTCAAGGCCTAAAAAAAAAAAAAAAAAAAAAGTGTAAGACGAAAAAAAAAAAAAAAAAAAAAAAAAAAATCTCTCTCCTCTAAAGCTGAATAAAGGACTGATATGCAACAATTCCCTTTATGCTGCAAAGCAGGAAAAGCTATTTAAGCTAACACATATAAACAAGCATGTTAGTTATCTGTATTATTTTCAGTGCTCTGAGCTGCTGCAGCAGGAACCACTCATCAACGTGTGACAGGTAAAGAGAGCAGCTGCCAGAGCAAGGAATGGAGAGCAGTGAGAAGTTGCAAAGAATGGTAGCAAAGAAGTTTGGAAAAGCTACAGCAAGCAGATAAGCAGCTTAGCTTACTGTTCAAATTGGGTCGTGTTACCCAACAGATTTTATCAATTGAGGGCTGCTGCTTAAGTGATATCTCAAAGTGGACAAGAGTTGACCTAGCAGTTGCCACATCAGAGGAAAACAGATTCTAAAACAGTTTGGTATTTGCTTTAGGCATTAGGTGTTATAAATCATCCTGCTTAACCAACTTCTCGGAATTTTCTTTCTCACTCCCCCTCCCCTTTCCCCCTCAAACTACAACTACTAGGTGATCAGTGTCTACAAGCATGGGAGTCAGCTCATTTGGAACTTTGAATAATTCAGATCAGTTATTCCAGGTTCCTGGGTGGAAGCTCCTGGTGTATTTGTTGTGAGCATCCACATTTGAATGCAATCCTTCCTGCTGCCAGTTGAGCCCTGGCAGAAGGCTCGTCCTAGAACCACAAGGCTGTTGCGTAAGAAGGAGTCACCAGTCAGACAAGTCTGGTCTAGGAGCTTACAGTTGGCTCTGGGCCCTGTGGTGTGAGCAGCACTTAGCACTGTGGATCTCCCCGCAGTGCCTGTACAGGAGTTAAGAGCCTTGGCAGCAATTCTGAGCCATATTTGTCCCTTGTATATCCTATTAGTGACTCCGGCTGCTGCGCAGTGCCGCTGCAGGAGTCTGGCTACCTCGCTCCCCGATGGAACAGGCAACTGCTCCAGCCATGAAGCAACTGCTCCTGCTCTACAGACTCCCATAGGCTAAACTCTTCATCTGCCTTTGCCGTCTGTCAAAGGGATTTCAAGACACTCTCACAGTATACTTTGGCCCTTTCTGCAAGCTACACAGTTGTCTTCATTCAGAAGCAGCAGAGGCTAAAAACTTCATTGAGAATATCTAAACAATAAGCTCAAATTGGTCTCACTCTACTGGTATCTATTGGACTAGGTTCTATAAGATTTATATGACCCCTGAGAGGGGATAGGGGTGTCCACTAATATACAAATACTATAGTTCTACAAATAAATAAAAGCAAAATATTCAGTGGTACCCCTACTCAGATCTGGATCTTTTGCCACATATTTCACTTCTGTCCAGATTCTAGCATTAGAGAACAATGTGCATGCTGACTTCAAAGCACTTTGAACTTCCACAAGTTTTGAAGTCACAGCTGAGTCAGAAAATCTGTATCTTTCTCATCTGTAGTAAGAAGCATTTCAAATGCTGGTTTTAGATGTCTGCAAAAAAAGGAAAGAATTGAACAAACTTGACAAATGTGACTTCACGCAGATATATTTGAGGGAAAAAGTAAGAGTTTAGAAGCATTTGATGAGGTTTATCTACATTCTTTAAACTGATCATTTCCACATTTTTGCTGCTTAATAATAATATTCTTGGTCTTAAGCTCTTATGATTATTTTACTTTGCAATATTAAAATTGAAACATAAAGTTAGCAAAACTTTTCTTTGCCTGAGAACTTCCTTTTATTTATTTTATTAAGAACTATTGAGGGACTGAAAGTAGATTTGAGCCATAAAGCTAAGTACATAAAAGTTTATGTACTGATTATAAGTCTAGGTCTGAAGTTTAACGCAGATCCTTCTTTATACTGAACAAGGTGTCGCAGGCTCTTATTAGCCTTTCAAGGTTTGATTAGATGCCAGTATAATTAAAACATTCTTTGGCACACAATCACGTGCCTTCATGACCACAGGCTGCTCTGTGTGCATGCATGTGCATGTTACTCAGCACTGCTACCACCACCCACCAGGACTCACAAATGCTACACCGTTTTGTTCAGTAATTTTAGGTACTTCTGCAAACAAAGGACTGCTCCATTTTTTACAGTGATTGGCAGTACTGTGAAGTCCTGACCAGCTCTTGGCATTGTATTTGAAGCTCCACTGGCAGAAAGTCATTCTGCACTTACTTTACAGTTCCATTTATAACTCGGAAGAGCAACTTGCAGCTTCTGTAGAAAAAAGGTCTGAGAGACAGTTATGATTATAATGTGGATGAGAATTTGCAACATATGTGCCTTAAAAAACATTCACGTCAGTATGGACAGCTAAAATCAAAGAGAATAAACTCTCCAATTAGGCTATTTGTAGCATACTTCAGCTGCAGAGATCCTTCACCTACTGCAGATGTAAAACCAAGTATGAAGGTTTTTTATTTTGTTTGCAGGCTTTTACATTTAAACTTCCATCCAAAATTGATAACATCTCTCCCCTCAAGAGAATGAAAAAGATGCTGATGAAGAGCTGAATGAATGTACTAATTTCTGGGCCACAGACTATCCTGGGAATCCAGCACCTCCTCCTGAAGAATCTAATTGTCTAAGTGCATGTCCTAGATCTTACACCAAAGGATACATCCCTTGCCCTCTCAGTCTCTCCGTTATTCATGAACTACTCATTCCAAGTGGAAAGACTTAAAAGGAGAGACTTTTTCATTCCAGGATATCCTACGAACCGCCATGGAGACCACTTCATTCACATCCCAATGCCAAACAAGATAGAGGATGGAGCTAACTTGTTTTGCTTGCCAATTAGTTCCTTTTGACAGCAACTTTTGACAGACTTTCTGGCTGCTTTCTGTTGGAGGACAAATTTTCTGGGTATGTTCTGAAACCACTTACTGGTTTGGGCCCTGCAGAGATGCAGGAAACACCTGATATGCAGCTTTGAGGGCTTGGTAGCCAAGTAGCTCGGTGTTGCCAGGATCTGAGTGGCTATGGCATAATCAAAGCAGCCGAGTAAGGACTCTGAAGATTTAAATTTTGGTGTTTAAAAAAGCATGGGTTATGGTTTAGAAACTAAAAAAGAATACAAATACCTTCAAACATCTCTCAAGTCCACTGAAAGTGAAACCATCCTTTCTCTTCCTGCACCTCCCCCTCAAAACTTTACTGACAAGTGTCACAAATCAATTTCATAGTTTCATCTAATTTAGATCTTACTTTACTTTTATTTACTTTATTTACTTTACTAGATCTTACTTACTTTTATTAACAAGGAGTCAAGTTCATGTACCAACACATGCCCACTACTCTGTGTTGTGGGAAGTTTGCCTGTCCACAACCACCAAAAAGGAGAAAATTTGATCAAAATTTTTCATTCTGTAAGGAGAGGAGGGACTTTAACATTTTATTATGTTTATTACTACTGTTGTTATTATTATGCAGCATGAAGGATTCCAGTTAGTCCCAACATTCCTCAGGCTTCCTCTACTGTTTTTTATAATTTATTTTTTTGATAAATGAAACTTCTCAAACTTATTTGTATAGATTTCAGATATCCAGATGATTATGATCATATACAGCCTTCAAAACACGTTAAAATAGCTGTTGACGTCATTATTTTGAAGTTAATTAAGTTAGTAATTAATAAAAGTTATAAGCAGTGTTGCTTATACTTTTATTTGCATCCAGGGACGATTCAAGAGAAGATAAGAGCCTGTTGGATTCAGCATAAATCACAAAAAGTTTAAGGTTGGGGAATTTCTCCTTTTCTCAAAGATTGCCTACTTTGGAAACTAAGCATATATAGCTTTATTTAATACTAATACAATAACATTGAATGTTGGACATTGAACAGAAAAGTCAGGTTATTAAGAAGAAAACTCATTATCTCGTAAGACTGATCACATCTTTGGTTTCACATACTTGGTTGAATCTTTGAAATTTTTTCACTTAGATACTGTTGCTTTAATATTATAGTTCTTCTTTGCTTGTCAGGAAGACAATCTTCAAGAGATAAGAGGAATTATAGAATGTGGGTTCACCGGAAGAATCAATGCACCAGAACTTTCCAGAGTGAAAGATGCCTATCAAGCCGGCTCAGATTCATTGATAAGCAATCAAAGTGAGCATTGCTTCCTGGAAGGAATGGGAGTGAAATGGGGGAAAGTGAACAGTGCTCCATATTGGAAATCACTACGTGTTTAGATTGTGCAAAGTATATAACTGAGGGAATTTCATTATTAGTTTTAAATGTCAACTTGTATTTTGGATGTCTAAAGCTGTTTTGGTCTTGTACCACTTATTTAGAACTACAAGTGTCAGCTAGTAGGGAAGGATGCCTAGGCAGAGAGGAAAGAAGGCAGGAAGATAATTTAATCCAAATAATCAATGACAGAATAAAAATATTAGAATTAGAATCAGGCTCCTACTCTAAATAGTAGAAGTAACTCTACTTAAAAAGCCAGTTCTCAGATGAACAAAATCACTTGAGAACAAAACAGCTCTCAGTTTAAGTGTGTGAGTGGAAGACATGGTTGCTCACTAGGAAGATCTCCAAAATAGCTATTTGGAAAAGCTTCCTGCTGACAGAGCCTTGAGTAAGATGATGACTTCTACCAACAAATTGCCCGAACTTTTGATGCAGTGCCCTGCTACTGGCTTGGTATCACCATGGTTGATAACTTTCACATTGAATTAGAGCAAAGAAGAAAAAACTTCATAAATCATAAAGAAAATGGCTTTCTCCAGAAGAAAGTATCCCTTTCCTTCAAAAAAAACTGGACAGTAAGGTCCTATCCTTCTGGGAACAGGCTGATATGAGGCTTAAAGTTGTACACTTAACAAATGCAACAGACTACAAAGAAAAGGATGACCAGTTTTGCTTATATTATTGCTTGATTATTTCCAGATATTACCTTATAGATTTGCAGTCTTGTTGAATTATTCTTGCACCTTAGCATGTCTTTTTGTGCAGTGCAAGAAGAGTAAACAATAGGACTGACATACAGAGTTCATAGCCTAGTATTGATTCTGGACAAGACATTTGTCTTAAAACAATTTACAAGACAATGGTGTAGTTTAAGCCAATTAAATTCTTGTCCATCATGTCACTAAACTGAAGAACAATTGTAAATTTGGTAAACTACATAGGGAATTATAGTGAAACATTTGATTTAGCATTACAAATTATTAAAAAAATTATCATGCAAAGCCAACACACCACACAGGAAACAGTAATATTAGCAAATATTATTAGAAATAAACAAATTGTTTTCTTAAACCTAATGTCACTATTTATGAACTAGCAATAAACAGTAAATACCAATGTAATGTAAGTACCAATGGCCAGCTACAGATCACAAAAGAGAACATGCTTCTTTTCAGCAGCATCAAGGCAGATATCTGTTCCTGCCTCAGTACTGTTCAACTGTGAATTTACTGTGACTAAGCTATGAATATAAGAGCCTTCCAACTACTAATTGTGGCTTGCTATTTACAAACTTTATTTATAAACTCATTTTCATGCAAGTATAAAATACTAATTCCATGGACAAATACACATTTGCTCACCACTCTAAATTATATACATTGTATTTGCATCTAATATTCAGAGAAGTGCAAAGTCCACAGTGATGTAAATAACAAGTTTTGTAAACTATTTTAGATGACGAGCTCTCAAAAGATATTAGTAACCATATGATTACGTATTTTTTGTATACTGCCAAAATCAAACATTTTTGTAGTAAAAGAACGTACATTTCAGCTACATTCAAGTGAATATTTTATTACCATGTATTATGTCTTACAAACTTTAGTGGAGATGAGCAAGAGCGCTACGGAACCACACCTTAACGCAAGAGGTGTATTGCATGGTATGTGCAGGCATAGCAAAGGAGAGAGAAGAACTGGGAAGTAAAACCAGGTAAGAAAACTTGTACAAAAATGGACAGTAATACTGACTAACACTGGGTTATAATCTTACTTATAACAGACCTGAAGGGCTAATAGAGATCCAATTCAGAAACACCTGTGCACTGTAGGTACAGTTTGGTGCAGATCAAGAGTGCACTAATACAGTCAAGGTTGTACGCGTAAGATAATGCACAAAATACGCTGATATGCATATAAACAACTAACTCGTTTACATTGAGTAGGGCAGCACAGTTGTAGTGCTGCATCCTTGGCACTTAGTGATAGGACAACATGTATTTGGTTTAACTAAATTCATGAACAGGATATATAATGGTTTGTAAGATGGAACACATACATCACCCCTTTCAACCTTCTGGTTTTACAGAATTTTTCTAATTTTCAAGTTCAAACGCAAACATGATACACGAGCTAGATATGGAAGACGTTTCAGAGATTGGCTTAAAACAAGACCTTCAATTAAAAAAAAAAGACAGAATGAAGGATTAAGTCAAATGATATTAAGTGAATTTGTTACAATTGTCTTGTGCTGAAAACAAAATCTGAAACATAAAAAAAAAAAAAGCAACCTTATAATAAAACCCACAATGTCTTTATGGGCTTTTCCTGAATAGTTACTGCTTCCTTAATGTCCCTTTCATATATGCTAATTTCACTTAAAAGAACTGCTGAATTTATTAATCTGAAAAGTTGTAACTGAGTTAGAAGTTTGGCCTAATGTATCACATCACACAGAATGGAAGAAAATATGCTCTTCTTCAAAGAAAGCATGTTTCAGCTATGAAAGGATTCCAATTTTAAGTGATTGTCCTTTATTAAACAATTTTAACAACTATGTGGAGGGAGCCAATTTACTTTTGCCTGTTTCAAGCAAACTGGCTAAATTGCCATTTTACATAACATATAACAAACGTAATAAAATTCTTCTTAACATATAACAATGTAACACTTTAAAATTAACTGTTTAAAATATTTTACAAAGACATTTTATAATATATGAACTATACAACACACAAGAGTATGAAATATTTTGAACATATACACATTTCTGTATTTTTCATGGAGATTATTATTTTGCACCAAACATTTGTGTCTGCAATTTTAACAGTCCTCAGAAAAAGCAAAACAAAACTCCATAACGTTTAGTGGATATGTTTAGTTTGGGTTTCCTGAAAATAAAACCTATTTTAAAGGAGAATTTCTCCAATGACTTTTTTCTTTCCCCAATTTCTTATTTTGCACAAAGCTTTTCAAATGGATCAACATACACAAGAAGAATAACCTCTCTGTACTTTGCAGTGCAAATTGCCAGGGATAAAACCGAAACCAAACTGACCCTTTGCCCACTATTAACATTGAAAATTGCAGTCAAAATAATGTCAATACCAATCACTATTGAGACTCCTTTACCCCTTTTATTGAAAATGCAATTCTTTTCAATATCCATTTTAATGAAAATATTTGCATAGAGCAGCCTTGTATTATTTCTAAAGAACATCATGAGCGTTTTAACACAAGATAAGGCACATGTTTTTCAGCATTAATAATCTAAAATTAATCCTGAGGATCCACTCCTCCCCCTCAGCAAAATCTGCTTTTTAATATACCCTGTATTGACTGAAGAAAGCAGAAAAGCAGTATAGAATAAACTCAAATTCTTTAGCTGAACTAATTTCAGAACATTAACAACTCCTGATAATAGTGTAACAAATCCGCAGATTAATTAAGTCACTCTCTAAACAAATAATTGTTAGAGGGAAAGAAAAAAAGATGCAGCCAGTAGCACTGTAGACATTAGCTAAAAGTTCACATACTAGAGATGACATTTATAGTGAGTTTTGCTAAAATAAGCTCCCATCAGAAACAAGGTAGCTAAATAGTGAGGCACTTAAGGTTGACATGAAAAGGAGGAATGCAAGGGGTCTGTTTCATAGAAAACCTGAAGTTGCATATCATATCCTTGTATTAAGCCTTCTATTAAAGTGCTAGAAATGGAGACTTAAAACAAAAGGATTTAAATATAAAATAAGTGATTAAAGAGCTTAGTATGCATTAAAATTAAGTGCTTTTGATTCTCATTAATTTAGAGCTTTTTAATAGTTTTTGAAAAATAAAGCCTGGAAATAATCCACGTGTGAAATCACCTTCCTTGTGCCATCAATGCTATTTGTAAAGTGCCCAATTATTTTCTAAACAACAAAACCATTTGCCTTATCTTATGTTGTATAGCATGACACAGTCTGTAGTAGGTATGTAATCCATCCTGCAAGGACACAGTCAACCTGACGGAAAACAGCACATGCACACTTTTAATCGGAAGATTTAATTCCACCTGTCATTCTCAAAAGCCAGGTCTTAAATCACATATCCACCCGTATATAGTGCAACCAACCTCCTATTCTCAGAATGGAATTTAGCTGTTAAAGTCTGATGCTCAAAGAGAGACTTATCAAGCTTTTCCTCAGAGCAACCTGACACCCAGACAAAATCACAGATGGAGCTCTAGATCTGAATCACATAAATCCACTAGATGCCAAATCTGAGAAGGATCTGGGTTCTTTTGGATGATGAAGAGGCTGAAGATGTGTGGCAGTCTGTGCATTACTGATCACATCTAACTGAGAGGGATATGATTCATTTACATTTCCTCCATTGAAACCATTTTGGAACTGGCAGGAAAAAAAGAGAATATAAATGGTTAGTATAGGAAACCAATTTATTTACAAGTATTTAAAAATCCTCCTAAAGACAAATTGGATGAAATAATCTTAAAATACATTGATTAGCTTTAATTGTTTTTTTAATGATGAATAATGAGAAGTTAATGTGCATTAAATCAGAGACTGAATCATCAGTGAATCTTACCCATGTTGAAGTCAATGGCAGCTCTACTTCTGGCTAAGTAAAGAAATAATTCTATTATCTAAAGTGCAATATAGTTTCCATTTTTAGAAAGTACAGTCTGAGAACTCCTAATTGTCACATCCAGCTGTTATATTTTAAATGCAACCTATTTACATCTTTCCATGCCTGCAGTGGGATCCAGACATTACAGCCCTTCCAGGAATGCACATGCAGTCCTATCCGTAAGCTGAAGCATACTGTGTGCAATCCACTGGCTGAAATGTTGCAGGGTAGGCTTTTTGACAGTCTTCATATTGACAATGCCCAGTAAGAGCAATGAATGGCTTTCATTAGTCTTAACATAATTGTTCATAGGATTATTTTAATCACCTAATGTAATGCTTCCTGTCATGCTGTGGACTTCATCTACAAAATACTCCATTCGGTCATGCAAAGAAAATACAACAAAGTATTTTAAACATTTCCATCATCTCTTTAGGAGCAGCTTATATCATAAGTACTCATTCATTCAAGGTTTGTCTTTAAGAACGTGTCTTATACATACATTCATTCATTCATTCATCTATCAAATTATGCTGGGTGTTAGTTCTTTTTTTTTCCTTCTATGCAAACACTGAAATTTAACTAACCGTGCCCAATTCTTCTAACCTTTTAACAACACGACTATAGCCATGTCAATTATGTTTTTAATCAAAGCTGACACACTTTTAAGAGCATACACTAGGATTATTTCTGACAGAAGCAGGTTATTTCAATATTCTTTGCTAATAAGATGGCCATGCTCATTAAGTTTTTTAAGAATGCTCCCAACACAGAATCAAGTACTTAGGAAGGTTTCTCCTGATTAATAAAGGAATACTGATCATAAACAAGCAGCCAAACTATCACAGGCCTTTCTGTCCTTCTCCATCACTGAAAATGATTTTAGACTACACTGGCTGTGTTCCTACCACAATTACAAGACAGGCAGAAGGTCAAGGCACAGACCACAACAGACCCTTCTGGCTTTCTAATCCCATAGTCTTTTCATGAAAAAATCGATGGGAGTTAGAAGTCTGAAAAGATACCAATCATGGCTTGGATAGCAACATCTGTCCTCTCTCTGGGCTCTAGCTGCTGACAGGGATGTCAGTGTGCTAAACCCAGCCACCAGGACTGCCCTACTTTGGTTTGGCTGTGTGAATGTGGGCTCAGACAGCAGCATCCTATCTGCTTATTCACAAGAGGCTTCTGCTTACGCAGTGCTACCCAGCCCCACACAGCATGGGAATACCCTAACAACAGGGGCTGAATTTGCCTCTGAACAACTTAAGTAAGGACAATTTTCACAAAGTGGCCTTTGTTCATTTTTTTACAACAACAAACTAAATGTCTTATTATTATTGCAGCACACCACTCTACTAAATATGAAACAGTAGACACAATTTTTTCAGAGGTGCTGTCTTAGTCATTTAACTTTTTATAAATAGATGTGAAGAAAATGGAAGGAAGAAAACAAAAAAATAGTGGTCATAACAAAAATGATTAAGGCAGTGTAACAACAAAATAGTCTGCAAAATAAATGCAATTGAAACCAACCATTAAAAAAAAAGAAATGGCATTGCGAATGCAATGGCTGTTCAAAACTGATGCATCACACTAGTACAGCTTTTGTGAAAAGAGTAATGCTTTGTTATTACAAACACAAACTTGGATGGCCCTGGAACTGCTCTGCAACCCTATTAAGAAGCACCACGAAAGACTAAACACCGAGCACAGCCAGGCAACGCACAGCCAACTGTGCTCACGTTTGTGCACTGCAGTTTCTCAAAGTCACTTCACGCAATTTCAACCCGGGGCACTCAGGGAGAAGCTATTCATCTTGCTGAACTGTCCTATATTTTAGGTAAATTTCTGCATTTCCGCAATTGCATTCTTTTCAGCAGTGAAGCAGTTTTAAAAAGGGAATGTTTTGTACTTGTATTAAGCATGTAAAAAAATGGATATGTTCTAAATTGCATTCCTCACCTTTGTCTTTCATAGGTTAAATGCCAATTAATACTTTAATTCTGTAAATGCTTATGCATGTGCATAAGCATTTGCAGGATCAGTACTTCAGAACATTAACTCATTGAGGTAAAACAAAAAAAAAAATAGAGATTTGTGGCTCTGTACTTTAGCAGCATTAACAGAAATAAATGGTACAAGAGAAAGCACTTCAACAAAGGTTATTCAGAATCAGGAATTAGTAATTGAATTTTATTTCTAAGTTAATTTTACCAATGAAGAACTGTGTTTACAACTGTGCCTGTGCTACAGCCAGGATCCTCTCTTACATGACTTTTATTGTGCATTCTCCTTGGTGAAAAAGAACAAGCTTATCTTACTGTGAATATAACTTTTTTGAACTCTGTTTTCTTCAGCAGATAATTTAGACAGCAGCTTGAGGAAGAAGCTGACTTTCACTTATAGCAATATATAAAAACTTTTTTTGAGGTAAAACGTGTATAGAAATGAAATAGTTCATATTTCAGGCCATTTTTATGAAATTAAAATCTAATACTTTCACTAATCCTAAAATCATTGAAGAATCTGAGTAGCTAGATAATACTAACACTTCAAAAACTATTTTTTTTTTATCCTTACAACACATTTAATGAAAATGAGCGTGCCAAGGAAACTCAACTCCTCTCAAAAAGGTCTATTAGCAAATTTCAAGACTTTGATCCATCTACTTTCGTTTTGCTCCTATCAGGAAAATTACTGGTAGGTACCACAGACTAGTTCCTTCACTCTTGATTAATACTGCCAAAGACAGTTATCAGACTGCAGGTACATGTATGTACAAACTTGACTCTCTTCACTCTAATGAACAAACAAAGCAAAGACATCCACACACTGCTAACCCACCCATTTCAAATGCAGCAGTTCAGTCACGACAAACTCTGCCCCCCAGCAGCCAGCCAAAGCTATAATATAAACTTGATTGAAAATGCAAGCAATGCAGCAATGATGTTTACCATACCTTGTTCCCCAAGGTTTGCTGTTGTTGATTTGTCATCATAGGATCATACTGCATTTGATCCATGCAGCTGGGCTGTGCCTCCTGTGTGCACGGGTACATAGAAACAGCGCCTGCATAGCATGCTTCAGGAGTGAGCATAACCGACTCAGAGTTTATCCCACACTCAAGGTTTTCAGGGACTTGCTGCAAACAACTGAGAAAATCCTCAAAGTTGGAAGAAGCAGAATAGGTCGTTCTGTCAAAACCTGCTGCAGGAAAATCCATTTGAGCAAAATTAGAAAGCTGTGGCATCATCGCTGTGGGTTGTTTGTAAGGAACAAAGTCTTGCCTACACTCGTAAGGGGACGTGTTTACTTCTGATTTGTAAGAGAACTCAGAGGTAGTGGCATGCATGCCAGGGAACACGTATTGCTGGGGCTGCTGCTGTGAGCAGCTAAGAGGCATGCCGATGCCAGAGCTCCAATTTGTGAACATCCCATTGACTTGCATATGTTTCATCTTTTGACAGAGCTGTTGTTGCTGCTGCTGTTGCTGCTGTTCCACGAGCTGTTTCTGGTGCTGATGAAGTTGATGTGGATCTAAGTCTTGCTGTACCATGCAACCTTCATTCTGGACCAAGGGCTCCTGCTGGTTACAGTCTGAATATAAGAAGTCAGATTTATTTAAGGAATCCTGAACATAAGTCAGGATTTCATCAGTTATGTTGATGTCCCCAATATCATCCACATCAGATAATTCAGTTTTAAAAAACTCCTCATCCTGCTGAATACACTTTAGATCTTCAAAGTCAATACCCAGATTTTTCATGATGCTGTACAAATCACTGGTTTTGTTATCCTGAAAGAGTGCTGCACTGTCTTCAGGAAGTGGAGTGTCCTGGGAACACTCCATCAGCTCCCGTTTGAGAATGTTGTGATTTCCAGCAGGTAGGAGATTGTCTGTCCAGCCACTGCTAACAACACCACCCAGTTCATCCCTACTGTCTGCAAAGAAGTTCCGCTCAAAAGAAAGTTTATGTGATGCTGGAGGGCAGAGATAAACAGACTCATCTTGCCTTAACATGACACCTAGGAGGGAGTTTGGATCCACAGAATCATTCTGTAGCGTTGCTTTGGCTCCTTTTCCCACTGTGCTTTTACTCTTCGGTTGAGAGGGGTCCATAAGGCTCGACATAGGGAAAGAGACCTCGTATAACACAGCCTCACCAGTGGCAAACATGAAGGGCAACTTCATGTTACGCTTCCGTAGATGTTCCGCCCCTTCTTCATCTCTGAAAATAAATCAGATATGTAGCATGGTACTGCACTACTAAACAGTTACTCTAATCTTTTTGTCCCCTGGAATTAACATAAAAAATGAACTATTCTATTTGTAGGCATTTTTTGAATTCCTACCTATTCCAGCTCAACTTGGCTGAGTTAAATCAAGAGGCAGATTATGAAATAAGGAGCTTATGGCTGTAATACCACATTTACATATTACATTTATAATTAAATCTAGATAGCATACACCATTTTCTGTGCATTATGGGCTAAAATGAAAATAAGTGGGCTTTGTTCCATGCATTAAGCTTTTCTTGGTGTAGCAAGTAAATCAACACTTGAAGTATCTCTTTTTCTCCACTTTACAGACTCCTTTGCAAAAATTATTTAATCTATTTAACAAGGCTGAATTCCATATTATGCAGAACATAGTTCTGCACTGAAACTCAGGACTGAATTTCTTTGTTATTTGTTGTTCCTTTTACACAACTGCAGTTGAATTTCTCAGTTTTTTTTCATTGGGATTGAATACAGTGGATGGAATAACTTCACGCTTCTGTCACTGATCTTGCTCTTTGTAAGAAATCAGTATGTCTAAAGTTTTATGGGAAAGGACTATGCCCCAGGTTTGGAAATGTTTGTTAGCAAACTGAAAGAATTTTGGGAATTTGGAATATAAAGGGTATTAATTTAAAAACAAAAATTCCTTTGTGAATATAAACAGCCTCAAGTTTTCAGTTTTTGGAGCCTACTACTTTATGCAACGATGACTCACGTAAGAGGTCTTTGCGTGGCGATGATGTAATCTGGTCTTCCATTTTTGTAGACAAGACGTGCGTTTGCCTGTACCCAGGCCCATCGATTTTCTTTGGTTAGAAGCCTAAATACAGTCATTCCACTCTCACCTGTCTTCATCACTAAAAAGTAAGCATATTGTTTACTGTCCAGAAACAAAATCACGAAAACCGGTATGTCGTGAAAGGAATCCCATCTGTAGAGCAATTTTACAAGTCTCATGTCCTCAATCACCCAATTTCGTTTGGCACTAACACATTCCCAGTGAAACAGGATGACTGATCACTTCAGGATGTCTAATTTACTGGTAAAATAAAAGTCAAAACTGAAAAAGATCTGCTACAGATTGGCAGCATTCTATATGGGGCTTTGTCCATTATTTCTTCAATAGCAGAAATTAATAAATACTAGAACATGTAAATGACAAAAGCCTAAGTCTCTCTTACCTTCAAAAACTGACTATTACTTAAACAATTAGAAAACACTTAGTTCTGAATCCAATTCTTTCACATATTGACTGGTAAATGCAGAGGTACTTAAAAATCTTATGTTTCATTTCCACTACCACTAACAATGTTTGATAAACATAGTACATTTTCACAATACATTTCTGTATTGGGTTTGTGTGGCCAGGTTTTGGTAGTGGCAGGGGGGGCTACAGGGGTGGCTTCTGTGAGAAGCTGCTAGAAGCTTCCTCCATTTCCAGCAGAGCAGATCCCTGGCAGCTCCAAGGTGGACGTGCTGGTGGGCAAGGCAGGGCCAGTTAGAAATTGTAGTAATGCCTCTGTGATAACATTGAAGATAAAAAAAGTTATTGTGCAGATAAATTGTGGCCAGAGAAGAGTGGGTTGAGAATATGCGAGAGGAACCACTCTGCAGACACCAAGGTCAGTGCAGAAGGAGGGCCAGGAGGTGCTCCAGGTGCCAGACTTGGATTCCCCTGCAGCCCATGGTGCAGCCCATGGTGAGGCAGCTGTGCCCCTGCAGCCCATGGAGGACCATGGGGATGCAGAGATCCATCCACAGCCCGTGGAGGAGACCCATGCCAGAGCAGGTGGATGCCTTAGAGGAGGCTGTGAACCTGTGGGAGGCCTGTGCTGGAACAGGCTCCTGGCAGAGACTTGCAGACCCATAGAGAGAGGAGCCCATGCTGGAGCAGGTTTCCTGGTGGAAGGTGTTTTTAAGGTCTTATTTTACTTCTCATTACCCTGCTCTGTTTTTGTTAGTAATAAATTCAGTTAATATCCCCAGATGAAGTGTGTTTTGCCTGTGACAGTATTTGGTGAGTGATCTCTCCTGGTCCTTATCTCAACCCATGAACCCTTCATTATATTTTCTCTCTCTTGTCCAGTTGCGGAGGGTGGTGATAGAAAGGCTTTGGTGGGTGCCTGGCATGCAGCCAGGGTCAACCCACTACAGTCTTTTTGGTGCTGAAACTCAGGATGGTGAGGATTTTGAGATAAGGAGAGTAATTGGGAGAGGTAACGGGCAAAACAAGTACTGAACAATGTCAGAGAGTAGAATTATCATGGGGAAGTTTTGTTGTAATTGTGGTGAAGGGACAAGGGGTGGATTTTGTGCAAATTGTCCAATTTTGTTCTGTGTTGTGATGAAGTTATCTTGCCTTTTGTGTGGGGAGCTTTAGCTTATTTTGGCTGGTTTTGTTGTTCTAAGTGAAGGTTGTGTGATGAACATGGATTTTAAAGATAATTCTTAAATATGTGATTCACAGAGGCGAGGGGTGGAAGTAACACAATTGCTCAAAACCCCTGCATTTCTAGACAGAAAAATTAAATGAAACATATTAGGAAAGCCTAAGAATCTAACCAAAAATCCTAGCTACAAAACTTTACTTTAATCTTAGCATCAAACATGTAGCAAAACCAGTTTTAAGACAAAATTTCAAACCATTCAAGTTTCATTGCCTTCTACTCTGGAACCATTTCTTCAGTATTCTTTATAAAGAAACAAAACCACTGATAAGCAACAGTAACTGAGCTATACCTGAAACAGAAAATGTGCCTAAATAGGTTGAGAACAACCTGCTGAGGGGTATTATCTAATTGTCTATGAGGGGATAAAAGGAAAAAAAAATGAACTTTCCAAGAGAAGTCAGTAGAAAAAAAGAAGTACCATAATATTCTGAAGATGATTCTGAAGATAACTAACAACAAAAGTAAAAAACTGAGTCTCCTAAATAGTTATATATCAGATAGCTGATGCTTATTTCCTTAACACTATACTTCTCTCCATAATCGTTACTTAAACCAGCTCAAGCGGCCAAGAATCAAACTCAGAAATGTTTGGACACTAGCATGTTAACTCAGAGATTAATTTCTCATAAAAATCTTACACCAATATCAAAAGAAAATGCTTTATTTAACTTGCTAACAGGAAAGCTATCTTTGGTAGCCCCCTTGCCCAAAGAAAGTTGTTCAAATAGCAGAAGTTGGGTTGAGCAGAGAAGGAAGTGAGAAGAGCAAGATGTGACAGAAACTGGAATATATATCCTAAAAGGGTCTCGATAGGAATATTAAACATTTCTTCAACCAGTATAAGTTTTTAGAGAGACAGAAAGAATACATTAAATAAACAGTGTTCTTTCTGTTAACAACTTTTTTTTTATACTGTACTTCATATTGCATTCATACCGAAAAAATACTCCATGCTTTGATTTTTCAGCCTTTTTTTAGGGAATGAAACTTACTTCGGATGTGATTTTCAGCACAATAAAGCATATCAGCTGCATGAATAAACTGGTATCCCGTTCCTCTCATACACAGCTCTGCTTCGGTGTATCCCAGGACGATCTTTCCTCTAGAAGGTAAAACCAAAAAAATTGCAACACAGCTGATGAAGCAACTCACAGAATGAATGTCAAGCAAGTTAAGTATGGCTAGAACATCTCAGATGCAAGTGCTAACTACACTTTGTTCCTATATCAATCGTATGTGGAAGCAGAACAGCTCCAATCAAAAATACAGTCAACAAATCATAAAATTTTAACTAGTCTGCCAAGTTGCCTTCAGTGACTAGGACTGGGTTCACAGAACCATTAGATCATAAAAGAACAGTGGGTGCCTACAGCAGGACTCTCAATTCCATACTACTGAACATATTCACTCCTGGCAAGCAGCTCCCATTGGTTCCAAAGAAAGACACTAATTTCTTAGCCCTGTTTCTTATCATGTACCTATAGGTGCTTGTGTGTAGAATTAAGTAGGGGTTTAACTTTAGTTATGTAAAACTTCTTGCCTAAATTAGAATTTTTAGTACCTTAAAGTTCAAACCCAGGTGTATCTCAGAACTTCATCCCTTTTGCTATTGAGTGGTTTGGGACCCCCGTGTTTGCATTTAAACAAGATATGACTCAGAGGACTACTAGCGAGAGTCATGTTTGACCCTGGCAGCTAAAATTAGAGTACTTTACTGGAGGCTGGGGAGATGAAACACTTAACAAAATTCATGTGATCTCTGTGCAATACATGATAAAAAAAACACAGTCAAAAAGAGACTTAAACAGGATTTGGAACAAAGAAATGGCGATTCAAAGACAGAAAAGTAGAAAAAAAGGGGGGAAAGTAGGGATGGGGAACAATACATGTAAAAGTGTACAATGTGACAAAAATTGAAAGTTTCAAGTGAATGAAAACATCAGAGAAAAGAAACACTTGTGTTAACATTTTGTTAACTTTTACTTGTATCAACTTAGAGAAATACAACATTTTGGTCTCTCAGTAGACAGAATACCAAGTAATTTAACTCTATCCTACAAGTAGGCATGGAAACCCATATGAGAGACTCCACTGAAAAAGAAAGCATTGTCAGTCAAAAATAGGAGGGAGAGGAGAAGGAAGGAGGCCAGAGGCTTTTATTTTGATGAAAAAGCATCCTAATGGGCTTCTTGCCACGTTGATGCATTGTAATATTGTTTTGATCTAGTAATGCAGTAGTGTTTCCAAATTTTGCACATGTAAAAAGAATGGTTTCGAAATAGGTAAAAGTCATAGTATAAAAAAGTACTTAATTAGTTTATTTTGAAGAAAAAAACATTTCCATTGTATTTTACACCTATTTGAACTGAAGAAGAAAATATGCATGCAAAATGAAATGAAACACTTGTTCTACCAGTTCTAAAACCAAATTTCAAACCGGATTTCACGTGAAACTTTTCTCGTTCCTTAATTCATTAGTATGTTGCCTTCTGGGGTTTTTATTTTGGGTTGGTTTTGTGGGTTTTTGCTTTGTTTTTCAACAGTTGAGAGTCAGAGAGCACTATGCCATTTCAAGGAAATAAGACTATGGCAAACCCATTTCTCTTTACTTGTTAGCAGGGCTGAAGAGAAAAACCTTAACAGCTTCCAAACAACCATCACTGAAACGTTTATATACTGAAGGAGTAGCCTGCTTTATATTTCAAATACACACTTGAAACCTATCTCATTGGCAAATTATTAGACTATTACACAGAATAATTTACACCTACTTTGCATCACAGCCAGTAGGTGTGAAATCCAGTTTGTGTTTAGTTCTGAAGATGAAGTTTTTGGTTCGTATCTCAAGGATAGATGGTGGCTGCAGGGGAGTAGCTACTGCAAACAGAGCCAGCTGAGGAGACAAAGTAGCACCATCCTTCCCTTTCTTGTTTTGTCCATGGAGAAACTTTAATTGTCCTTGAAAATTCATAGCCTTAGGATGAGGAAAAAAGTAATTGTTATATGCTGGAGATATTTAAGAGCAAGATATTTCTGTTATCATGGAAAACATGGATTTTTCTTTTTTTTTGAGACCATCAGATTCAAGCTTTATAGGATGGCATACACAAAAGTTAGCTAACAAGTACAGAATACTGCTGTTATACCCCTGAGTGTGTCATTTCAAGATCTACTAATAAACTTGCTGGAAAATTAATTAACTGGAAGATCATTCTGTTAAAAAAAAAAAAAACAAAACAAAAAAACCCCCCAAAACTAAACATGTACTGACAAATATCGACTGGGGCTTCTAATATTCTAATGAACATACATACATATAATTATATCATTATTTCTCTTGCAAATGTATATGTTCAATTTTGCAATTGTAAGCAATTCTATTTGTAAGATACCACAAAGAGGGCGATAAACTCATACTTGTTTTAAAATCTAAATAATTGACTAACAAAAAAAATGCATTAAAAAGAGCAAGCACAAACTTTCCCAAATAAGGAAAAACTATGGTCCTGTTAATCACTATAGCTTATTACATCTCAAGATACTCAACTTCATACAAGAAAATACTCCTGCAATGCTTTTCTATCTGCAAATCACACAGCACTTTACAAAAGCAGTTGCTTATTTGCATTTCACTGAGGAAACTGGGCCATGAGAAATGAGAGAACTTGCACCTGGTTGTGACACCACGTTAAAGGGGAGACATACAGTTTCACTAACTGAAACATTGTGGTTCATTCGAGCAGCTCAGATATCTTTGGAGAATTAACAAATAAAGTAAGTTCCTGCGCCTCTTGCTAGGATAATGCAGATTTCCAACTTTTAAGCATATGTGGAAGTTTTTATGCAACACCATACTCACCAGGAATCCAGATGAATTATCCAGGAGGCATCGTAACCTGCAGATGAAATTCCTTTCCATAAAGGAAGAATTCTCTGGAGGAAGTTGGTCGGGGTTATAATAGGTTGCTGGCTGTGAAAAGCCATTATCTCCTGCAGGAAAGGATTATTTATAAGGATTATTTTTGGAAGAACACCTAGTGAAGGCTATCTATAACAAACGATCTTCCGTCTCATAAACAAAGCCTTTGGTCACGACCTGGGCAAGAACAATGTAAACTGGAAACATCCTCAGAACCTATAACAATTGTAACACTGAGGCTGAGCATCAGTTCTTCTGATGGGATTATGTCTTACAGGCCATGGTATCTGAAAACTGAATGTGATTTATTTTTAAGTGTTTTTTTTTTCTTTGGGGTTTTTGTTTGTTTGGGTTTTTAATTTATTCATTATGTTTGTCAACAGCCTAGATTCTGGATCAGTTGCAGAGAGCAGAGTCCTCAGCAGAGAACACACCCATGTTCCTACAACAGCAGGATATGTAAAAAGGCACAGCACCTACAGGAACTGACTATTCAAAAACTCAGTAATGGTATCAAACTGTGAAAATTTCCAGACAGCCAGGTGAAAGCAGTAGCAATAAATAAAAATCAGCAACTTTAGGAAACCATCACAAAAAAAATCAGTATTTTTGTCCAGTGAAGGCAAAATCACTCTACTAAATTGTGAAAGTATTTCTGGGCTCTGCTGATCAAAACACCATAGTTACCTCTCCAGGTATACCTGGAGTGTTGTGTTTTGGGGGTCATTTGTCTTAAAAAATACTCAAAACCATGATTGTTAAGTAGTATAACAACATGGTATCCTTCTACCTCATCAGGACAAGCATTTGCTGCTAAGTGGTATTTAGAAAGCACACTTAAACATTTGCAATATAAAGTAAAAACAGAAGGTAAATCAATAAACTTCTGACAGAATACATATGTTCTACATGAGACTACATATACAGAGATATCAGAGCATGACTACTCACAGAAAATTTAGCCAAGTGATCTTGTTTGCAATACATATAAAAACCACTGGTCGTTCCCTAGGAATTCATACACGCAGAAAATTGAGGAAAAACAGCTTTAAAAGCTATTTTAGAATGCCAAATACTCTTTAATTTAAAAAATAGTCCATGTACTCTAGGAGAACCAATTATCAAGTATGGACAAAATAACAATACAGATTTTAGGAACCCATATTGACCTTCCAGACATGGAGACGAGGTCAGGGAGAGCATGTCACTTAATAACACACTACATTATATTTTCTGGAATACAATTTTGTCTCTTGAACAGCTGGAAAAAGTTACAGATAGGCTCAGAGGTTAGGACAATGGCAAAACAAACCCGAAGGTAAACAAATCATTACCAAAAGCTATTTCAATTTAATCTCCTATGAATTCAAGGGACTGAACCGGAGCCAAATGAGATTGCTGATGTCTTACCAATAGGCCTTGCAAAGAAAGGCCATCTAAATCCAACAAGGATGCTGAGTTATCCAGCTTTTCACATAAAATCAGGGGCTACCTTTTTTCTTAAAAGAACTGCTATGCAAGGTCAAGTTTTGCTGAATAAACTTCAAGGTATGGAGAAAAAGAAACCTTTTTCTGCCCTAGCTGGTAGTGTGTATGAAAAGGGATAATCTGAAATTCCAGCCATCTGAAGAACTGTGTTGGCCAGTCACCTTTATGAGCAGATCCCACAGGCAGAGAAACTCATGTATTTGTAGTCCAAGATAGTTACCAGCTAATTTTGAAATTAGAAAATAACAAATTCCCACACTTGTCATATGGATGGCTCTCAACAGACAAAGCAGCAAACTTCCTTACTTCCTACTGCTGCAGATTTTTTTATTATTATTATTAATTGCCTAATTGCTGGTGAGAATTTTCAAAACTTTGGAGACAGTGCTTCTCCAATAAGCTCTCTGAAGAAGCAATGACTATGAAGAAAGAGCATAAGACAAACAGCTTGCAAATCCAAACTTATATTTCAAAACTGCCAACTCTGGGTGCAATAGGCAGTGCCAGGGTTTCTGCTGGCATCCTTGGCGCCTGGTAGGTGTGCCATTCAGCATTTCTGCCAGAGAAGAAACTCGGTGTTATTCTTTTGGTAGATACAGAGCTGAAATCTGAAGGTTCCGCAAGTCCAGTTGGGTCCTGTGGATTTTGTCAACTTCCACAATGAAATGCACAGCTCCCAAGAGTGAGCAAAGCTGTGGTGGAAGAAGTGGCTCTCGAGAGGTGGGGAACAGAACTCAAAACAGGAGGCAATGGGCTTCAAAAACAAGCCTCCTACACTTGTGAAAGCAATACTGCTGCACTTTTCCAGGCAGACAGAAGGCAGGGAGGTTTTATTGCCAGGATCCTGAAGAAGTGACTCACTGTAAGAAGGCAAAGAATCTTACAAAGCATCTACAATCCTGAGAGCAAAACTACCAGTTAACACAACAGGGGTTAGAACCCACATCCCTCACAAAGCTCACAGTGGATCTCATCAATACCATGGAGCAATGTGCAGACCATGCAGTGCATTAGGTGCTTGTCTTTAAACTCAAGACCATATGGTTGAGCAACATGCAAAGTCCAAAACATAATCCAGACTTAATGCCCCAAAGCAGATATTTGGGACTGAAAAATCAGAATTTTGCTAACTTCTCTGGGAACAAGACAGGACTGGGAGGAATGTCTGGGAAGCACAGTAACAGCTGAGGAAACCAGTGGTCTAGCAGCATACCAGAGTATTGAGTGAGAAATAACCACTCCAGGCTAACTGAAGCAGGATTAGTTCCCAGACTCAGGACAGAATCTGTGCTGAAGCTGGAGCACAATTATATATATAAATATCTACATAATGCTAGTTGAATGTATTAAAACAGAAATGGATTAAATTATCAAAAATGGAGAGGATCCTTATGGTCATAGCATTATCCTTTTCTATAAATCTGAATCCAGTTTAAAAATCTTCAACATCCAAACATTTTATGCCACTTGAGACTCAAAAGTCATCATGGAATGGTTTGGGCCAGAAGCTACCTTGGAGATCACCTAATTCCGAGCCCCCTGCCATGGACAGGGACATGTTTCACTAGACCAGGTTGCTCAAAGCCCCATCCACCCTGGCCTGGAACACTTGCAGAAATGGGGCACAATTAGCAGCTTTTAGCAAGCTAGAAACACAAGATACAAACCAAAGAATCGTTTGTAATTCTTCTCAGCACTTCTTGTTCAGTCAAATCCAAGGCCAATTCAAGCTGGTGTCATACTTTTCAAACAACCTTTTGTAAATTCATATGCGCTTACTTAAGGTCCATAGAACACCATTTCATTTTAAAGCAAACAGGAAGTCGCCACATGAAAATCTGGTTTCTGAGCACCGTACTGTTTGCTGTGCTGAACTCCACTATTAACTAGCTGTACAGCAGGCCTGTGGAGATTGATCCAGAGATGATAAAAAAATGTTGACCACTAAATGAAAACTGAAATATACTGAGGTGTGTTACAAACACAGTAACTTTTCTCTATCAAACCACGTCATTTCCATACTCTAAATTTTTTTAGCTCAAGTTACTTTAAGAATGGCAGGTTTATTAAAAAAAAAAAAGGACTTTTTTATGGATTAAAAAAAATCCCTATAACCAAGTCAGTGCAACAGAAGATTCTACCTACATGTTAACAACTGCTGTGCAAAGGGAGCATTAAAATGGAGCAGTTGTCTCGATGGCTTTGTTGTCATTATGATTCAGGCACATGCTTCCTGTAGGACACATAACTACCTGCACCTACACATCATTGCTCTGATACACAGGCAGTGTGATTCTCCTCAGCTGTTTCTCAGTTTAGCAGCTCACTTAAGCATCAGCCAGTAACATGCGACAACCCGACGCTCTAGCACGCATACCAGTTGATCTTAAAGGCTCCTCTATTTCATCTTTTATTTCTCTTCCCTTTTAGCTCTAAGAGAAGAGCTCATCTATGTGGCAATGAATGCAGTATTCCCAATATTAGCACTGTAACTAGCACATTCTTAGGCTGATCAGTCTAAGAAACCTTGTCACTTGCACTCCAAATTAAAGTCTACCAATTCAAAGTATAATTAGTATTTTAATGGTGCTGTGCTGTGAATAAAAGTGCTTATTTAAAGTGCAAAAAATAGTAATTCTCACTATTGGCTAAATATGTGCATAAAATTCAAATAAATTTGAAAGATGCTATTTCTTCCTTTCTTCATATAAAATTATCTAAACTTTTTTACAGACAAATTAAATTTTATAGACAAATTTTAAAAGCCCAAAAAACAAACAACTAATCAGACAGGCAAACACATTAATTGCCTGTGTTCTCACCTTGTACACTTGGTCCAGAATCTGCTGATTGGGCAGGATTTAATGCCCAATGTAGCTGACGTTGAAACTCAGGTCTGTCCTCTGTGTGAATCAATTCAAATACACTCTGGTGTATAATATCCGACTACGTAAAAAAGGAAAGAGGTTTGAAAGAATGAGACTAAGAAAATTATATGACAATATGATACAAGTTCTCTGATTGACAACGCTGCTATGAATATAGCAAAATCCATTTTGCTCAGGGATAAATACCTACAATCATATACACGTGGCAAAGCTTCATGAAACTATTTTTAGCAGCACTGAGAACAGTTCAGTTACACCCATGACTGTAAACATGGTAAACAGTAAGAAAAATATTGCCTTAGTAAAAAAAGAAAGTTACATTATGTCAACTATTTCTTTACCTGCTTTTACCTAAGGCCTGGAAATGCTGTGCTTAAGTTCTGTTGAAATTATTTAATTTTACATAGTGGTAAATAAAGTACTTGCCAGCTAGTACTTGACTTGACCCACTATAGGTGCTACAGGAATACAAAAGAAGCAAAAGACCCTGAACCAAACAACTGCCAAAACTAAGCCAAGCAGATCATAAACAGTGGATTTGTTTGCCTGAATGCTTTGTCACTTCTTAAGGATGTGTTAAAACATGAAATTATTAAGCTCTTATACCACTACCAATTGTGTGGTTAGGAATGTCGTCTAAGTGGCAAAGGCACAAGAGCAAGGACCAGTGCTTAAAGGAACTTAATGGGGAAAAAAACACCCAAAATATTCAAGAAAAAACTCAGTTGACTGAGAAGACTTAAGATCCCCATTTTTGGTACGTTTCAAAAACCCAACCATTATATAAACAGAAAATACTTAAATAAAACATAGATCTAATGTAATTGAGATGAACTGGCAAAAGCAGAAGCCTAAGTCAAATTTTGCTATGATGAATTTCATAAAACAATCAGTATTTTCCAGAATAAATTGCCAGAAATGCTAATTTTTGTAACTTTAAGGCTTCACTTCTACATCATGCACTTGATTTGCTGGCACTACTTCACAAATGTTATGCTCAATATTTTTTTCCAAGCTTTTTTTTTTTTCATTCCCCAACACTGAAAGAATATGTAACCCCAGGAATAACAATGGGGTTTTTTTGAAATATTTTCTTTTACACAAACTTTCCCCAATCTCTTACCAGTCACCTAAAAATTACAGACCAGCCAAGGTTTCTCCCTATTTTTAGGCAGCAGCTGAATCGCAATATGCAGTATCCACGGATATACATTGAGAACTATAACTATCATCTTCACACAAAGTAATCCCAGGAGTTTTCTAACAAAGGCAGAATTTGCCTTCTATGCCTTGGTCTTTAGTATTGTGGCACCTGGCTTGCAAGCCCAGTGAAGTTTGCCATGTGTGACCTGCACCATAAATAGTAAAAAACAAATGCTTGTTTTGAAATTAATGATTAAAAAAATAAACATGAGCAAGAGAACAAATTCTAAAAATACCAAAATCACTCACTGGATATTAAAAATCTCAAGGCATATGGAAATAATTTTGCATGAAAGGTTTCTATTAAAATAATTACCTTCCCACTGAATTATGTCTCACTCAGCATCATAAACTGGGTAACACCACAGTATAAATTTCAAACAGTTGTTCCAGTAAAGAATAATTAAGTGTGAAAATTTCCTATCTTGCCTAACTCAACTTTGGAAATTATATTCCTGTTGAGCTTGGCCTGACATCCTGGCTATGTGAGCTGATAGAAAAGTAATATGGTTTCAAAGTAATTCAACCTAAAGTACCTAACTGAGATTTTTATTACAAAAAAAAATTTAAAACCCTAAATGTGAACACTGATGTTCTCTGAAATTAAGCTAAACCTCTGAAAAAAAATAGAAGAAGAAATAAACTTACTTGTTGGAACCCCAAGTAGTCTTGGATAGTAGAAGAGACGTAAAAAACCAGAGCATCTGCTGTAACAACTAACACAAATCCATTTAATGCCTGGGGAAGAAACACACCAACCTGTCAGTTTCAGAGACAAAATTCCAGATAATTATTGTGGGTCTACCTATACTGTAGTCCCCCAACAAAATGTGAAGCATGCAAAAGCTTATCATTATCTAACAGCATAAACAGAAGGATTCCTCATTGCATCTCTCCACAGTATACGTGTTCAAATGAAGAAAACTGTACCAAACAAAAAAAAGTAACAATTTTTTTTTTTTTAAATTCAGTGGAGAAAACAAAACCATGTCAATGACTTTTAAATACTCTTGATTGTATGAGACAAGGGACAGCAGTATGAACAACTCTAAGTTTATCTAATATCAACCACAGTTGACAATGCTTGTGTGGTTCAAGCCTTGGATACCCCCAGCTGCCCACAGCACGAGAGCCATGTCACAAACCCAGTCCCAAAATCCATTCTATTCATAGAGCAGATAGGCCACTGTGGACAGGAAATCAAGCTATCAAGATCCCCTGCATAGCCCAAGAAAACATTTTACAGCTTACTTAAAATAGAAAACCTCTGCACAAGTGGACTGTTGCAAGTAAACAATGTTTTTGAAGAGATTTCCCCCTCCATGGAGCAGCAGACCAGGCGGCTCCACACTCAAAGTCACGCAAAGGGCATTTATCTGAACTCCCAATCAATACGGTCCACGGCAATTGTTGTGATAGCAAACAGTACATTTGTGACTTGGCAGCTCATCTGAAAGGTGCCGATTTACTTCCACGGATTTCAGTCAAGATTTAACAAAAGGCAGTCTCTAGGGGCTGGATTGACTATATTGTGCCACTTAATTTCCTCAGCTGCATTCAAAGGCAAATTTGGCCAGCATATTCAAAACACTTTTTAAAAAAAAAACCTCTTTATTTGTGCAGAATTATTGTAACATAGAAAATATAAAGTAAATTAGGGATATCCTATATCTTACTGCAACAAACTAATAAAATATAAGTTAAATATCTGATTAAATGACTGGTCTTTAAATGTTGTGAACCACTCCAATTTAATGTGGAGATATTATTTAATCTACTCTCACAAACAGTTGTTAGTCTGTAAAAACTCCTTACAAGTTTAGTAAATTTTACATGAATGATGAATAAGCTAAAAAAAACCTCAATAAGAATCTGAAATTAAATAGCATAGCCAGTCCAAGAAATCTCGAGTGGTTACACAGAATCCTTGGTTTTGACGAAGCTTGCAGTAATTTCACGGGAGCAGAATGCCGCAATGGCAGGGGCTCGTGTCCTCTGCTGACCTGTTCTGCAGGGCACTTCACCTCAGCTGGTTCACACAAAAAATCTGCAGGCTGCACAGTATCTAACTTTGTCTCAAATGTTAAAATTGGTTATTCTGGTCCATTTCATACAGAGCTACATAAAATTCTGTACCTGGAATTCAACCACATTTTCCAGTGGCTCTGGTCCACAGTTCATCCTGAATCAGGACTGAGATAGCCATACACATTCTTTAAGCAAAAAATTCTGTAAAACGCATATATCTGGATATACCAATAAATGGGAGATGAGTTCTGATGGAGGTTTTTGCAAAATGAAGTCAAAAAATAATTATCTTAAAAGACATAAGGAAGTTGCTCAGAGAGTTTATTATTCTGGAGAACTGAAGATGATATTTCTGCTTCTAAAAATATTCTCAATGTTCCTAATAAAAAGCTAATTACAAAATTTTTCATTACTGGTGAGAATTAAGTTTTAAAAATTTCTTAGAGGTCATCATTTGTCGTGCACATTTTATCACAAACTTGCTTAGGCTGTAATAGATTTTGTATTTAAAATAAGAATTTGAAATAATTTAAATAATTTTACAGAAAATGTAGCTTGATTTTTAAGGAAGGCACATTTATGTATTTGATCTCTACTTCCACAATACATTGAATTGGCAAGACAGTTTCTATGCTGGAAATAAAAGACAATTTTCTGTTTGTTAGGAATCTGATGAACTTGAAAAGCAAATACAAACAATAGGGTGTTTATTCATACCACCTGGGAAAACCAAAAAAAGTAGGGAGACAATAAAAGGGAAATGTTCATCATCGGTTATAATTTATTGACACCTGTGTAACACAAAAGACTTTTGAGCATAAGTAGAAGGGAAGGATTTTATCAATATTTACAACTTACTGATTCCCGCTACCTTCTAGAAAAGTCCCAATTTCCTCCCACTCATGACTTGCTACATAACCTAAGAAAACTCTATCTGCATATTCATTTTCATAAATTTTTTCACATATATAAAATATTTACCAAACAAATTCATTTAAGAAATCCGGTTAATTTACTTACTTCCCAAGAGGGGCAGAATTTACAGTAATAACTACATCACTCATTTAATTTTCATACTGGAAAAGAGTTCCCTCATATAACTTCCACTCGGAAGTCATAAAAACCCCCCTATATTTCAGATGAAATAGATGCCTCCAAAATAAACCATATATTTTAGCTTTTTAGGGTTTTGTCTGTTTAAAAGAAAGCTGTTCATTGGCAGTAACTCCATAACAGTTCTTTGTCATCCTTTATTAAGGTTAGAAAATGAAATACACGTCCTAGTTTTTTCAGTTAGTTAGAAAACAATTTTCAATTAGCATCAATTTAAAATAATTGTTTTGTGGGATTCTTAGAACCTGTTTTCATTTCTAGTCTTTAAACACTGAAATTCATTTTGTTCTAAGCAAGCAATCGGCTCTGACTGAATGATCTGCCACTTTTGATAGATACATCAGTGTGAAACCTGTGTAGAAGACAGACTACCAACATATTTCAATTGGAGCTGCAGGTCTCCCTAAAATCTATTTTGTGAAACTAGTTAGAACATTATAATACCTATATTTGTAATTTCTTGAGTTTAATCTAGACTTGGTAGTATATAATCATCCATATGCTTTGACACTCTACGACATTAAAACAGGCTAGATAATTTTAAAAATCCCACACTTTTTAAATGAATATTTTCCATTAGTTCATATAAAAGTTATTCAAAGTATTTTAAAATTTGTCCTGAATCTACGCTATGTATGCTGAGTTTTTTAAACCACTGAGAAAGCAAGATATTTCACCAAGCCCAAGGTCTTTCGAGGAGAAACTGTTTCACTCAGACAATTAATCACCAAATTTATAGTAAATTAGTAACTTACCTGGCCCTTATAAAAACTGTTCCTTTATATTACCATCTTTATTAACAACAGATCCAAAGAGATGGGAATGCCCCCCACTAAAAAATTACTTAAAAATATTGAAGAGGAGCCCATATTCTAACGTGGACTCTAAGCTCACTACTACCAAAGAAAATGCAAGAGCTATTTAACATTACTCTAAAGAAAATCAGGAAAGAATTTGACGATAAGAAAACTTAAGTTTTCTATCTCATCAGTAAGCATCTAGTATGCTAAATGTAGGTGGGTTGTTTTTTTTTTTTTAATTTAAATCTTCATACAATATGTCTATTGCAAAACATACCTGCAATAGGAGTTCTCCTTCCAGGATCTGCATCCCTTCTCCACATTTTCCTGTTCTAGAGGTTTCCTGAATGCCATTTCTTTCTGGTCTGGTAGAGTTAGAAGATTTTAATGCAACTAGAACAAAGAAGAGAAAAAAAAAATTATGAGCAATCTTTGAAAGGTTTACTAGAAATTTAGGTAATGATGTGCTATTTTTTTGTAAGAAAAAATGTATTTAAATATATATATTATTATATATATTACAAATTCAATCTAATGAAAGATTTTTGTTTCCATGTCAAACTTTTTCCTTACCTTTAGAGTGAAGCCCCCAATTTTGTCATCGTTCTCTTTTCTATATTATAATACTTTCACAACAAAATCAGTATTATTGCAATCAACACAAATCTCATTATTTTATACCTTTTTTTCCTTCTTCTCCTTACTGTAAGACTCACTTCTAGTTTGTCACTCCTGTGACAAACAAAGGGCCCTTTTGTTTTCATAGGCCAACGTCCTATAATCTGATAGCAACTGTGTGTTAAAGTATGCAAACACTTGCACTTATTCTTATCCCACCTAATTTCAGACATCAAACTATGGTTCATCAGACAGGTAAGCCTGCTCTAGACCTAAAGCTCCCTTCAGGGAAAGGAAGGAAAGAAATATGAACCCTAAATTCCTGCTACACATTTAAAAAAACCCAGCAAAACAAAGAAAGGTGTGGGTATTTTCTGTAATAGTTAAATTTTAACCTTTTAAACAACTAGGCACTTTTTCCAACTTCAGATAAAATACTATAACAATGAATCATCATTATTCAGATCACAGATATATCCATTTGAAAGAGAAAATTACTCAGTGACTAAGAGATGAAAAATCAGACCATATTGCTATGAAGTTCCTGAAAGACATTCCCATCTCTGCATCCTTCTAATAAACAAGATGCTGTCAAATAAAACTACATACTCAAAGATCATCCATAACTCAGAATTTACCTACTTTTCACCATTCCAGAAAACAGGGGGGGAAAAAAAAAAGAAGTCTTCAAATCTGAAATTAGTCTGAGTAGGTCTGTAGTGTCTAAACATCTTAAAATTACTTGAGCAATTGTACCTTAAACCTTTACCATAAAACTAAAGGCCACGACCTCCCAACCCCAAAATTTCTATGCTGCAAAGCAAGGGAAAGATATAATAGAATAAAACCTATAAAAACAACTGCACTTCTGTAAAATACGACAGTTTCTCATAACGATGGGATATTCACCCTAAATTTCAAATGGTTTTTCAACCTGCTGAAAACCTTCATTTTCCCACTGCTCAGAACTTTAGTTAAGAATCCCGGAGAATTTCTGTTTACTCACTTTTAAACTACATTAAATGATATTTTACACTACATATATTTACTGAAAGATAGATGACGCCTTTGCCGTTTTTTTAAGCTGTCATGGCGACTAAGAACTTTCAAGCCAGACAGTTTTCACTAAAATATATCTCAAAGGCACCACAGAGGAAAAACGTGTTCTAAAGAGACATCAACTGAATAATCAGATCAGAATGTATCTAACGGTTTGCTTCGAAATTAAAACCCTAATGTTGTTCTTCCTACAAGGTAGTCAAAAACTCCTGCAACAGGCCACACGGACGTACAGTTGCATATTCATGAGAATAGGTTACATAGCCAACCTTTTTTTCTGAGCATTATTTCCAAAGGATACATAGAATATTCACTAAACACCTCTGAAGTCAACAGGCAGTAGAAGAAAACTTTTTTAAAATTTGTATTGTATGATTATTGAAAAAGTCCACATTCAGCTGTGAAAGCTGCAAGTAAAGATGCCTAATCACACTTGCCATTCTGCAAAATACTGTATGTCTCTATATACAGGTGGGTTTTTTCTTTCATAATGTCTGATAGAATAAAATACTGTCTGATAGATAAAATCTATCAATTAACAGAGCTCCTGAGCTCAAACATAGCCGATGCATTGGTGGCTATATTCCTCCCAACTTTCAAGGCATACGAGAGGTATGTGTGAAGTTAAAAATTTTTCCTGAATTGGAACCGACACCTTTTGCAGAAATCAGAATGTGGACGGAATCAAGCCGTTTACAACTAAGGCACATGGAAAATTGCCAACAATCTGGACTAGCACAAATGGAAGATGCAGTGGAACATAGAGCTGTATATCCATCATTGGGTATACAACTCCCGAAAAAAAAGAAACAAATCCAAATTTACCTTGTTCTGACAGACAAATCACAGGCCTGTCACTGCCTGCTACAAGCCACCCAAGTCCCTGGCACTGAGCAACCTCAGATACCAGGATGCACACTCGAAATGTGTGGTTCTACACAGTCAAATTGAAGGCTAGCAGAAACAAGGAACCTTACAGCATAGGAGGACCACCTTGCCAAGCAGCAATTCTGAACAGACTTAATCACAGCACACAATGATGTGGCTTCAGAAATATCAGCTAGAGATACAACAATAGCTAATGGAAAGGGGAAGTAAATCTTAAAAAGCATAACTCATCCAGAAGTAATATTACAGTCAACACCACCTAGCTTAAAATCAGCCATGTATGTTCTGCTAGTTCTCATAGTCTATCTTACTCATGTCATGAGACAAAATAATCTCAACAGTTCATTATTTTATAATCTTTGAATCTCTGAATTAAATAAAATTCATTTAGGGCTATCTCCTTTTGATTTTCCTACACAGGAAATTAAAACATGAATACTCCCACAGAGTAAATAGTAAAAATCTGTTCACATATTCTAGAATATTTCACTATCACATTACTTCTCAGAATTTCCCATTAATAGTTTTAAACCATCAAAAATAAAGCAAAGTTGTTTATACTTGTGAAAAAAACCAAAACCAACCAACCAAAAAAACCCAGAACCAAAAAACATCTGTTACACAATTTTAGCAGGAGGGCTGGATTGTAAGCACCTGCTTTCCTTGTAGGTTAATGATTGCCATTTAATCCTGTGTCCAGCAACAAGCATAATTTCCATTGCCTACACTTCCCTAATTCAAAGTACAAGCTGAATCCCAAAGACAACTAAACAGTGACATTTAATAGATTTTTCTAGACATTAAAAAAAAATATATCTTTTCTGATACGTTTGTTTTATGATTGAGAAATGCTTTAGCATCCAAACAAGCAAATGTAAAAGACAGTTGCTTTTACATTATATCTACAAAGACAAATTAAATAACAATGGTTACATCAGTATTTATCAGCTTCTTATCTCTCATTTTAACCATTACATTCAGGTGATAAGAGACTTATATGGAGACACAGTGTAATTTATTAGACTAACCGTATGGAGTGGGGGAAAAAAAGATGTTTGACACACAACTACTTCTTCAGGTCTGAAACAGAATTCTAGCAATTGAATTCTAACTACTGCCAAAAGCCATCTTTCATTTTAAAACCATGTAAGTATTCATTAAAAAATTATTGTCAGTGCCTAAGGACAACAGGTACGAGGTGATTTTCCTTCTTTCCAGGGACAGTCAGTACAAGAAATTGCATGAGTTATAAGCAGCTAGCTGAATCAACTAATAATTCACGACAGATTAATTTCATTAATTATCTGCTGAGATATTCAGAAGGTAATCTAATAGGAGGAAAAGTATTGAATAAATAAGTCTATCCACTGTCTCAACCTCTGTACTGTCCTCTAAGAGAGACTCTAGTCCAAGATGAAAAAGGCCATTTTCACCTTCAAACACTTGATGTCTAGGGTTTATATTTGGTAGGTATGCTCCCCTCAAGCTTCAACCCACAACCACTGTCCTCTTCCTTCCAGGCTGTCACTCCTGTTCTCAATAAGAAACTTTGCCATGACTTCCTCACTTGACAGGCAGCTGCTCTGAAGTCCCAGCTCCACTGTTTCATCCACTTCAGCTTGCAAAATCAATGACCATGCAGCCATCTGTAGCTACCAGAGCACCTTCGACAGCAATCCTGTAAATGATGACTCCTTACTCGCTTCACCAGAAGTTACAGCAGCAGAGAATCACAAAATTGTCACAGAGCAAGTGCAAATACACTCTACTGACGTACTTGAGAGGGCCCCACCTGTACTAATTGTTGCAAAGTTAATGAAGCAACTGGAGATGCAGAGAATTCAGCATAAGGTATATATGTTAGCATCTAGCCAAGTTTCTGAGCATGATGAGCATTCATGCAGAAGCCTGATTTAACACATAAATACCCGAACTGTTGTATTTACTATTACTTTAAGAAAACAATATAGATAGTTAAAGACAGAGGTGTTCAAAAACTGTTCCACTTCCCTTTTTCATGAAAGAAGTGACACACCTACAACACTTATACAAAGATTCAAAAGAACTATCAGTAACAATGAAATCTAATAAAAATGCCTTTAACCTGAACGTGACTAATATCTTATGTAATAATCAGTTTTCTGACCATAGAACAACAGAGTAGCATCCCTCAGTGGTTATCAGGACACTGTAAATACTCAACTCAGCCAAACCAAGTTAATTATGCTGTTTTCCTCAAATCTAGACACTACTAAACTAACTACAAAATCTGGGAAAAAAGTACATTTTTTTTCAAGTCATCAGAAAGAACAAAGTAAACAACAGAAAAAACAAAGGGGTTTTTTCTGTGTTGAGTGAATAAAGAAGCTTTTCTGACATAAATGCACATTTGCTGGTGCTCAGCTGTAAAGTCTGGAGAGATTTTTCTCCATCGAAAGCTGAGCATTCCCACACCAAATGTCTCTTATTATCAAAGGAGTGAAAAAATGTATGATTAAACTTTCCATCTCAAAATTCATCTAATCCAGCCACGTGTTATTAGAGTGCTGAATACAAACTGTTTCAGCAACTGCTGGCTGAAAAGCTTCATGGAAACCATACCAAGGCACTATGTGTTCAGAACCTTTTCTTTTTCCTAGCTTTTCTTCTTCCTACCTTTTCTTCCCTAAAGAAAAAGCATAGCAAATTGTTTTAGAGGAGTCAGGGTAGCTCACTACAGCGAGGGTAGAAAGCAGAATAGCAAGACGCCAAATTCCAAACAGACCTTTTAAAATCATATTGAGATGCAACAATTTTCTCTGAATCAGACTCTAGATAATTTTTACTTTTAGGTGAATGATCTGCTCAAACCTAAAACTGAAGCAACACTTCTCTAATATCACAAGTATATCACTAGCACATCAGTCATGCAGTCCTGGAATTTAGTCTTAAAGAGCTTCCTAGAACTGCTTTAAATCAAATCCTGGCACGGTTTCCAAAATTCAGCCAAACAGGTCAAAGTTGGCAGTCAAAGCCAATTGAGACTGTTTCATAACCTTTTCAGTAGATTTATAAATTCTGCTTGCCTGTTCTAGGTTGCTGTACAAAAACAACAGCTCTCTTGAGGGGGGTGGTCTTGCTTAAGCAACAAATGCTAAGCTTCAACCGAAGGTCACCAGCTAACACAAGAGAGGGAGGGCAGTACTGAGAAAACAGTAGTTTAATATTAAACTCTTGCCTAAATCATTAGCATAAGCTAAACTGTTTATACTGGTGAAAGATTCATTTTAAGTGGGAGAAAATATTATATATACACACACCCACGTATCTACATGCAACCTTATCTATTTCCATTACTTAAGATTATATAAAACATTTTGCACCTTCAATCTCTGACACTGTAAAGGCAAAAATGTTTATGAAAGTTAAGTAACACAAAGAAAAAATGCAATTTATTATTTTTCTAGGAAGATAAAAGGATGCATTGACTTCATATTTTGTAAATAGCTACACTTCCGGATAACAAAACCTGTACATTTCAGTAATAAAATTTGTGAAGGATTGCTCTGCATTTAGTGATACAAGAGAAAATAAATACAAATCAGAATTAGCATTACTAGTTCTAAAGTCTTAGCTATATTACTCGAGGCAAGACTGACTTCTATGTAGGTTGCACTTACAAGCAAAACACATTACATATAGGGGGGAAAAGGTTTTCACTGTGTTTTGCATACTTAAATTTTCCACTTCTTACCTTTTCATTTATGATTCTGAATAATTGTCAAGACAGATTTACATTGGGTCTTCTTCCTTACCCCTGAAGATGAAATAATTTAAGAGCAGTCTTCCTGGTAAACTGTATTACAAATTACAGTACAGCTTCTATATTATGGTAAATTGTGGATGGATGGAGGAATATATAACAACATGTATTCTCCATTACTATTGAATCTCCAAAATATAAATGCATTAATAAAAATGTAAAAAACACATCACTTTTCTGACACAGTCTAGAGCAATATCAGAAGAAAACACTACAAAAGCAGTCATGGAAGTTGAATAAATGGATTTTGTAAATAGAAGAAACTGAGGATGAAATTGTACATTTGGTAGTAACTAGTAGCAAAGGACACCTTTTTCCTCCTTAAGCATCAATGAATGCACCTAATTATGGCAGTACTGGAACTGCTTTCAAATAATATATTTTAAAGCAGAAAAATTACCAATAAAACATACACAGGAGCTGCCTTTACTTTCCACTAAAAAGCTAAATATAGTTTAAAAAACTAGTAACAACCAACCTTCAGCCTCAGAAGACACGGTACATTGATTCATAAGCATATTTTCAGCTAATGTGGAATCATATAAATATGTCTACATATTTAGGAAAAGCCACTGAAAGAACCAATAAGCTGCAGAAGACAGGTATTTCTTGATTTGGCCTCAAAGAGAGAGAAAATGCCATGAAACAGCTATCACAAGATGATAAATCATACCACCATGAATACTTTCAAAGAAATTTTAGTAGGTTATGGTTGGTGAGAGAAGAAAAAAGAGACTGAGACGGAATAAAACTTTTACCAGACTAAGTTTTAACATGAGAGAGGAAAAAAAAGAAATTTAAAAGCCTGAAAAACAACCTCCACTATTTAAAAAAGGAGAACAGAACAAGAGTAAGTGGTCAGTTTCTGGGCATTTCCTGGGCTTTAACTGCTGTACAGATACAGACTGCCTACTGATGTTACAAATCTCTAGAAATTAAGTGTTTCCAGGTGTGCCGATTTTGTGACTCAAGCCAAGGCCCAGCAGTGCCACAGACCTGCACTGGACATGCTACAAATTCTGTGCATGTGCACCCCTCCATTTCCAGTCATCCAGTAGTTTCTTTTTAACCCAAATTCAAACCAAGTAAAACGCATACTCATCAGCCACACGATCACACACGGCAGAGAGAGCACAAGACCACCCATCTGCGAGGATGTTCAAGTATAAAATACATTTACTTTAAGGGAGGAAAAAATGTAGGACTTGCCCAAAAATGCTTGGGCTAAAAACAGGAAAAGGAAATTTTCTTCTCCAAAGCAGATGATTCCAAAAGTTAAAAGTGCCTTAATACAAACTGTTTCAATAGAAACTGCTGGGACCCTTTGGTGGCTGCCACCAAAGCAACTACTAGGATATAGCTGTATGTATTTGCTAGACTATGGGGAATTAGTTATACTTTTGGCATAATCAAGATAAAGAAATTTCAATATTAAGGTTCTACTAAGAATCCTACTTGAACATGTCAGAGACCATGGATAAAAACAGACCTAAAACCAAAAATAAACCAGTAAATATTCTGTCAGCATTGGACTGAAATTACTCAAGGTACAGCTCCAGAACTTCCCAAGGGCCCCGCTGTACTTACACTTCAGACATGTCTTCATACATATTTTACACTCAACAAGAGAAAAGTGCAGAAGTGGTACACATTACTTGAACTGCTGCAGGAGTCTAAAATAGTCTCTTCATTGCAATCAATATATAACGAATATACATGAGGAATAAAAGCAGCACACAACATTTTTCTCAATACCAAGTACCATGTTTTTGAGTGTGTGATATTTCAGATTCACCTAACAAAACCCATCTAATTTTAAAATGACCTTGTGTTTCCCCTACTACACAAAAAGTCCAAAGTGAAAAATATTATTTTTCATTTATCTGTGATCAAATAATATGCTTAAATAATTTAGCAAGAAAGCTATTTTTGGCATAAGGAAGTCTGTTGCTTGCCCTTTCAAAACTGACACGTCTGTGAGTTCAGATCAGTTCTGCCTGGTTTCCAGGTCTATGGCAAGGATACGTTTCCAATGCTCAGAGTTATAAATCATAAAACCGGCAAAAACTTGGCAGGAGTATCACCTTTTTTTCTACCTAAACTTCAATCAAATTTCATTGGCCAAGACTCAAAGGGAGCCACAAATTTCCCAGAATTTACATTTCTGAATCACAAGATTACTTATAAGATAGTAAATGAGTACATTCATTTGTTCCACTGATGGAAAAAAAGAAATAATCTTTTCTCTAAATCTAATTTTGCTGCTTAGTAAAATTTACCAACACTAACAACAAACAGAAGCAGAAAAAAACCTTTCAAAAAGTTTCTAAACCCTGTCCTACAGCTTTTGTTGATAAACCACCATATCCTGTAGAATAATATTTTAATTCCCCTTGCTTTATGATATTTTATATTTGAACATACTATTTGAATATGTATCTTCTAAAGAACAAGATTTTAATTTAAATTTTCAATTTTTTTCATTTAAATAATTATTAAACTACATATATAGAAAAAAAAATACAAACCCGTATCAGCTACTTTTCAAAATATCTTGAAGGCACAAAAGGTGAACCAGCAAGCTGGTAACTTATTTGCTGTTTTACAAGTTGTGCGTTTACTGAACCACAATTTAAATCCTGAAACTCATTTATAATAAAACGAGGAGATATATTTCAATAGTTGGTTGTACTGAAAAGCCACTGTTCTGCTAAATGCATGACTACACGTGTAAGTACTAAAAGGAAGAAGAAAACCACAAACTCTTTCTTTCTAGCACCTGAAACATGGGAAAGCCTGTATGAAACATCTCTAACTCTTCCTGGCATTATTTCTACACCAGCAAAAAGCCTCTTAGAAGAAATGAACCCTAACCTCAGTCTCCTATGGAAAGCTGAATAGGTTACAGTAGGTAACCAGGACAGGAATTAAAACTTACCTAATGAGTTTATGATGGGCTAAATGTATAGCAACTTCCTGAGCTAGAATTTAGACAAGATACTGGGTTTCCACTGTTATTTTGGAGAAATATCCAAAACTTCACGGTTTAATACCCTAAAAGAACGATGCTTTAACTGCAACAGCCTGCAAAAGTGGCAGCTGTCTTTCCCCATGGCTTCAGTCGTGGCAGCATTTTAAGACAGCAGAACTCTGCATCCAAAAATGAGGAAGGCCATAAGCAGTGCAGAATCTCTGGCTCAGATGTATTTTTCACACAGTAACAAACACTATTATATTTTTCAAGTAAATATAGGATTATAAGATACACTACAGCATATACCTGGGACAAGCTGGGTGGTAGGCAGGCAAGAAAGAGAAAGACGGAGAGGCTGAAGACAATGAGGAAGTTATCAAAATCAAGCAAAAAAGTTGAGAGGTTGGATGGTTCTGTGGTTCTGACATCATCTTCCTGTGCGTTGTGGTGGAAATCATACAGGCACTGTACACTTCATTTCCTTAACTTCAGCTCCACCAGCACTGCAAGGATTAATGCAGTAAAGATTTGGAAGTTCAGATTCTCTAATAGGGAGACATTTCAGAGCCCCATGTGAAAATCATATTAGATTACACAAAGCTTAAAGCTTATAATTGCTCAGTATTTCAATATCATCTTTCCGGACAATTTTGGTTTGCTACGCTGAACTGTAAAGTTTACGAATTAAAGACCTCTGAATGGATATAGTCTCCATATAACAAACAAGCTAAAAATTTCAATGGCTTTCTATACAGAAAAAAAGAAAAAGGGAAAAAAGGTCAGACTGGATTTTATCCCAGGCACTTTTATTGAAGACTGTGCTTAGGAGGTCGCACAGGACAGAGGTCTGTATTTCTGATCTAGCATCAGAAAACAGAAATAGCAACAGCGAGCATTATATAACTTATGTTGCTAAGGGTTGGACTGTGACGCAAAGGAAAACTATATTTTATTCATTACAACCTCAAGGAGGGAAAGAGAAAGGCAAGGAATGCTGCAAAGGAGGGGAACTGGAGCACACAGACAAAACTCTGGAAGAAGAGGACTTGGGGGTAACAGAAACCTCTGCCTCCATCACCTCTCCCCCCACAGGGATTCATTTCACAGAGGGCCTGTTCTAGTCCGTCCATAAGTGAACCTGATAGAAGCAGTCTGATAAAACCACAGACAAACTATGGATGTAAGTTTGCAAAGCTTATTCCAGTACTTCTAACATTAGAGGATTTTATACTAATAAATTTAAAACTTTAAATACTAAAGCACACCCTAGACACAACAAGTATTAGCAAAAGCTTACTACTGGAACAACTCATTTGCTCAGCTTTCAGAAACAACTGCCCAATTGAATCAGATGTGTATGAAGAGTAAACCTAAAGCAAAATGATATTTTCGTTAAGATGTTACCAGGTTCGTCTACCAGTTCTCATAGAAAGAACCTTTTCTTTAATACCATAAAATATTTTAACATATTTTATGTTTTTAAGATTTTAAAATTAATATATAAAATTTTACATATTATTTAAAAAATCGCTCCAGTAAAGGTTCTATTCCCAATAATTCTAAATACAGAAATGATACGTCCCTTTCATAGTGCAAGCTTTCCAGTAAACCAAAAGGTACACAAAATTTTCTTAATATTTTTAATGCTTCCATTCTACTTTTAATAAACTGCTTCAAAAATCAAGACAGATACTTAAATGCTATTCATTGAACATCACCACTTAATTGACCCACAGATACACATAAACCCAGAAAGCTCCTCCCTTGACGAGATCGCCCTGGAGGGCAACCACACACACAAAAAAAAGATAAGTGATAGTATCAAGATCTCAGTTTCTTGTTGCAGTTTCATGCTTTAGAAGAACTATGTGGCTTGTGTGGACTAGCAGAATTTTTTTGGTTGGGGAGGGGAGGGGTTGGGGGTGTTGAGGCTTTGGGGGTTTTTGTTTGTTTTCTGTTTGTGCTGTGCAGAAATTTTGTTTTGAAGTTGTCTATAAATACAAAGATTGTTCTGAGAATCTGATAGCAAAAGGGACCTCTCTGGAGTTGTGACACTACCTGGCTATGGAGCTCATAGGTACCCATGTTGCAATACCTTGTGTCTCTGAAGTTGACAATACTACAGCACAATTTAAAAGGGATTTCCATCTGCTTCCACATAACTTGATCCCACAGTTTTACAGTAAACATGAAACTCCGCTAGATCCACAGAAAGAACGGCCCCTTTCACTGACTCTTCGTTTCACACACATTCCTTTCTTGTTTGAGAATTCCATATATACTTGTTTCTAAAGAAAGTAGGACATTTGAAAGGCTGTATGTAAGGAATTACCATTTCCTCTCAAAATGGTTTTTGAAGCATATTCGACTTTCACTGCACCTGAAATATCAGTAAAAGGCTAAGATGGAAGATGCAAAGTCTTAAAGGGGACAAAGCAACATTTTCAGACAATAACTTCTGTTGCGGTTGAGAGGGACCACACCACCACAGTAAATATCTAGTTAAATCTCAAGAATACTTTGTTCTTCCTCTTTTTTTTTTCTCCCCTCACTGACATTCTAGTAAGGCTTATCTCGCTTATTTTACTAGAAATCTTCAAATCTCCAGTGACCATTTCATCATGTCCAGCATACGTCCTTCTGTGATAACACTGCCCATTAACTTCAACAGCTCTTCTCCCTTTTTGGTATTACCCGACTTGGTGTATTCACAGACAGCAATCATAACCCCTAGCCTGCATTCTGCCGTGCTAATCATGGCAAATGCAGTCATCTCTTGTAATATGTACTCTCTAGGGCTTCTTTGTTCCTGTTCCTATAATATTTGTAAGACCCTAACTTGATTTGATAAACTAAATGATATGTCTCAGATCTTCTGGAGAATCTCAGTTGTTTTAAACTCAGTTTGATAAATGGAGTAACCCTGCTTTACAGGAATGTACCCTTCAATGCTACCTCCAAGACTGCTTCAAGAGAATCTAACAAAAGCTTCAGAAGGGAGAAACAAAAGACAGCTCAGTCCAACTTAATAAAAAGTCTTCTACATCACTTGTTTTAGTCCCACCAGAAAAGCTGAAATGAGAACAACTACAAGTTTACAAAAATACTTATCAGTATTTGTTAACTGTAGTTACTGAAGTGAAAAACATTCTTAACATTTCAGTTTAGCCTGTTATTGTCTGGCTCCCAGACTTCTGAAAACAGTTATGTAACAGGAAACACTGTTTTAACATGGACAATTGCAATAGAGATGGATATGGCTGGAGGCCAGAGTGCCGTACAACTCCAGAAGGCCAGATCCGTACAAAGGATCTGATACACGAAATTTGGGGTTCTATTCCAATATACTATTTAGAAAACTGCCAATCTAAATACCATACACACTTCAGTTTCCCAAGTTCCTCTGTAAGCCCCACCATGCATAGCTGCCTTGCCTCCCCTCTGGCTGGGTAAGTGGGCACCCACTTCACCCTGACCCCAACTATGGTGCAGAAACTGGATTTCTCCTGACCCTTTCCCCACAGGGCATAAATCCAGGGTCTTCTGAAAGCTGGTAGTGGCTGATTCTTTTACAGGTCTGAAGAAAATGACATAGCTCTGTTTTGCAGTGCCAGGATATAAACCCAGGTTTTATTCACTCCACTGCTGCAGGTAGTTCCCACTCCTTTCTTTTCCACTGCAGAAGAGGTCTTAAAGCCGGGGGTAGGGGTAACACCTACTCTTCCTGTTGAAAATTACCTACCATACAGAAAACAATGAAAAAAAAGTTTCTCAAGTCTGAAAGACCAAATCAGAAAGCATGTTCTATCCAAGACACTGACCAATGAAGATCCCTGACCCAGTCCCCATTGAAAGGGCCATTCCACTCTGTTATGGGATGAGTGTTTCGTGGGAAATGCATAATCTAGTCCAGAAAATTCAGTTTTCAAAAGACTTTAGATCTAGTAAGGCAGTAAAGAAAAATCAGAAGTTACGTAAAAGAGAGCATACTGAATCTTTACAGCACATTTCTTATGTTGTAAAAGGAGCTTTTTATAGGTAAGGCTACAACATCGGCAAGGATATCTGCCCACAGAGTGGACACTGCAATAAAGAATTGGCAATCACTAATATTGGCCTCCACACAGAAAAGAAAAACAGAAACAAGCTTAGAGCCAAGATTTGATTGCAGTTTTATTTATAATAAAAGGAATAATGTGCATATATTTGCTTGTGAACACCTGCATGATATTAAATTTGTTTTTACAGTTACGCAGATTGTTCACGATCTTACCAAAATAAATGTACTTTGCTTAAAAATTTCAGTTAGAAGTTTGTGCCATGCCTTTATCAAGCATATTCAGATTCATATTAGAGTAAGCACAAATCAACTCATATTTTAATGGTGCCATCTGTCTTTTTTTTTTGTATTCTGCTGCCAAAGCAGCGAAAGATCAAATGAAATAAAATCTAAACATGAGGTTTCATTTACCCTGCCACAAGAAATAATTTTCAAGGTGGCAAAGACAGATCTGTTTGATAATTACGTATTTTCTGCTAAGTTGTTCCATATGCTTAGAATATTTGGGATTTAGCCAAGAAGAAAAGCAAAATCAGTGCTTGTAGTTGAGAAGTTCCTCCCCAAAATACACATCAAGTTATCTTTGTGCAGTTGATTCTTAGGGTAAAAAGATTTACATTAACTATTTCTTTCACCATGTTCATCAAAAAAAAAACCAACACACAGTTATAGAAATATAAGCATTTAGCTTGATACATTAAAATGTAAGCTAAAATAGTGCAAAAATACCTTGAAATACTCTTTTGACAATTTCACTCAATTGACACCATCTGCTTTACTAAGCCATTTGAATTATTAATAACAACATTTATAAATATGTTCCTTTGACAACTGTCATTAATGACAAGATACATTTTTATATAAAATAACCCGTTGCAACTATTCACCATATTTGTTTAATCTTTTAATAGAAACTAAGTTTTGCTTCCATATTTAAGATATCTGCTTTAGTTCTAAAATTAATCCATCAAATCAAAGATTAGTTTTGACAAACCAGAATGAGAATCTATTATTAGTTTTAAGATGTTAGTGAGGGAGATGCATATAGGACAGATGTAAAGATGATATGGAGCTCCCTGTGGGATTCAGATGGTGACTGTTAGTGAGAGGAACTCGACTTCCTTCCTGCATCCCAGCCCTTTGTGCAGGAGGATGCTGAACTCACCAAGAGCGCTTTAATCAGAGTTTATAAATTACAGCATATTCTGATAATAACTTTTTTTTTCAAATATACTGCTGCTATGAATTGTTTTGTAGAAATAAGTCCAGACTGATTCCAGGCACAACTTCATATTAATTGCCCTGACCTTACACTACAAAAGAAGGAAGAGCAACGTGAGAATTTTTGGCAAAAGCTATACACATCCCCCTTACTGCCTAGCACATGACCATTTTTGTAACACTACTCCTAATCATAATTTAAGGATTCAATTTTACCACTATTTAATTGTGTGGTATTTGAATTGTGGATTTAATTTAATACATCATATAAATTTATCAAAGGACATAGAAGTATGTTTCCATTTCGAAGCACTTTTCATCTCTGTTGGAAAAGAGCTTGCATACAAACACATTCTGGATATAGTTTATTAATTCTGCAGCTCAGCTTCAGATATCTACATTCCAAATGAATATAAAGTTGAATGCTCCTCATTCCTGTAGCAAAACACAAGTAACAAGATGGCAAGGAATGCCATGGTTCGAAGAACAGAAAAGTTTGATTTAGAAAGATGAGACAGCCCTCAAACACCTGCATAAGGCTGGGCAAGGCTATTGGAAAAGTTCGTGGTTTATGTTATTTTACCAGTTTAGGAAAAGTGAAATGAGTCTATACTGGTTCAGCTTTGTGGTACGTATGTATAAACTATTCAGCAAAATAAAATAAAATGCACCCTGCTAAAAACATAACTGGTCTCTCAGGTATATTTAAACAGAAAATTTCAAGGGCGAAAGGAAATTAAAAAGTCATATTACTGGTGATGACTATACTAATGTACAAGCAGAGGAAGGTACTGACCTGTACAAAGATAAAATAACAGGTGGGATAGACATGGTCTGTTTTGCACAAAGGATATACACAACTTCTGAGATTTAACCAATCTTGTTCAGTCTCACAAAAAGACAGACACAAAATTGCCAGGCATTTCTTCTTCAAGACAGCTTGGCTTTGCAGGGAAGATAAAAAGTTATTATTTCTATGAGCTTTCCTAGTCTACTTCTAGCTTAAGCAACAAATGAAGTTATTAAAAAAAAGTAGTGTCTAATGTATCAGATTTATTTTCCTGCTCTTCATGCAGGCTGTGAAAACTATTGATACTTCTCCCTCTCCTCAAACATAGCTGGCATAATTTAGGGGTGAATTATAAATAAACTATAGGGAATTCAATAATGTATTTCTCATGAAAGGAACTACGGGTGTTTAGTCTAGTTAGCACTGTAGTAATTTACAGCCTTCTGCTTTTATATACCAAATGGCATTTCCATCCTTAGATCCTAGTGCCAAAAAAAAAATCAACTATTTCATTCCAAACATTTAGCAGTATTGCAGTATGCATACATAAATATAGAGCTGCCAGCCTTGCAGAATAAATTCATTTGACAAATACTTTACATCCAACCTGGAATCAACTTACTCTGCAAGCAAAACAGCAAAAGCTTCTGCTATAAGCAATTCATCATGCTCATAAAATAAACAAAATAATCAGAACTGATTGCAACTTTCATTGTTGCGTGGCATAAAAATACCAAAATAATCAGCTTTTATATAATAATTTATTACTTGTATCTGTTATTTTCATTTATCTTATGCATGTAACTTTCTTATACAGAAACTTTAAGTGGGGTGACAATCTTTCAGTTCAATTTGTGTAACACGTAGCCCATTATCACACTCAAAAAGTAGACAGCAACATTTATTTTCAGAGATGTACACAGAAAAGGTGATGCTGCAGCCATGTTATATTTGAATTTACTGCATCAGCTAACAATTTACCAGGCTGAAATTCATTTTTGAGTTACTAGAAATTACACAATTATCATTTAAGTGTAAATTGCTTAAGGCTATTATCAATGTCTTAAGAGGAAGATAGTTCAGTTTGTGGCCTTAATATAATCTAAATGAAGTAGATATCCCATATTATGGATTTTTTTTTATTCCCTAGGTTGTTTTTTTTACAAAAGAAAGTGGCATTTTTGGCAACTTGTTAGTGCTTTGGCTCCCACTGATTACAATGATCAATATCAGAAGCAAAACCACAAAGCTATTGAAATACGGAACTGATTCCCTACACATCTCACAGATGCTACCACACGAGCTACATCCTGTTAAGCACTAAGTTTCTACCTTCCACATACCTACAAGTCTGAAGTATACCCACGCACATTAAATAGTACTTTGCACATTTTAAAATTCCTTGAATGCGGAGCTCAAATTTTTGATGTGAAGAAGGTTCTCAATAGCATCTATTGGGTTCTTCCATCAGAGAAGGCAAACAGAAAGGAGAGAATTTGGTCATGACATATAAAGTCAGTAAACACCTCTTTAAAGGCAGGAATTCCCATCAGGGAGTCCTAGAAGGCTCCATGTAAGAATCACATAGCTGTGTAGATAGTGTCGTCATGAAACCCCAAGTTAGAACATCTCAAAGTGTCTGAAATGTAAGTGTATTCTCACTGCTGTACCTTCTTCCAAAAAAGAAAATAGAAATAAATTGAAGCAATTTCTCCAAAAGTCTCTTCCATTTAATTTAACATGTCTCTGACATTTACTTTCATATGGCTATAGAGTGGGGTTAGTTAATGCAGACAAAGAATCTTTAGAATACTTGAAAGATACCTCAAGTATGAAAATATTTATATAGAGTGTAAATTCCTGTGTTTTATTTTCATCTTGAATAAAAATGTGACCCACTTTATGAACACAAGCAACTGTAAGCTTGGGGGCCATTACCAAATCCAAAGGGGGACAGATCTTTTCCTGTATGATTTCACCCAGACAAGAGTTTCAAGCAGCACATGGCTTCGAACAGCACTGAAAGAGTCTGCACAAGTAATTTTGTCACAGATGGATTTAGAGCAGAAGTGTTTTCTGAACAGTTATAACTATCTAATAGTATATCATTTGGATCTGTCCCCTTCCACTTGATACTGCCTTCCCTCCCCATTCATTTCTGTTCCTTAATCAGACAAATCCTCTCCAAGAGATTATAAAATAATTTATATATGGGTTTCCTGGGAGAGAAGAGGAAAGATGAACATGGCTATATTCTTTTCTAGGACACTTAGGAGCTTAAACTGAGAAAATAAGGCAAAAGGTTAAAATCAAAGGACAGTCTCAGCTACCTAGGTTAGTCTGACCAGCTTAGTCACTAACAGGTATCCTCAGTTAGAGGAAGGCACAAAAAGACAGCAGATCGTTTTCTGCCTCTGAATGGAGAGAGGCACTATTTGAGGTACAAGAGTGGGAGCCCTTCCAGAAACATGTCTTTGTACATAGATGTACTGACTCACTTGAGCCATAGTATTCCAGAGAGAAGATTAATTTCACAGCATCAGCTGCCCCTCAGCACAGCTACTTGATCCGATGAATGGGGATGTAACTAAATATTTGCACAAGAAACACAGCTCCTTTGCATTACAAACACAGACTGGCATGGATGTTACAGGTGACATAAAATAATGGCAAAGCAATTTGAAATTGCATGGCACAGAATGAAAACACTTGCTAAGGTTCCTCTCAAACACGGCCATGTTTCTTGATTTTGTGCAAGTTTTTTCTTGCATTCTTCTGTTTTGGTCTAATTCAGACGGATTCAAATCCTGCAAGAAACAAGCTTATAAGACAGCACCAGCGTTGTTGCATACAACAGATAGAGCCTAATGCCATGACATTTTTAAAATTTTGCCTGCTCAGGCACTTCCTCTTCTGTCATCAGTATCTCTACTGCTTTCTTCTCTTTAGTTACAAGAGGCACTGTAAGACTCATTAAAATTTTTTACATTGTTAGTAATCCAATCCTTTGCTTGAATTATTTTTTCCTGTTATACAGCTTATAAGTTATTACAATATTCCACCATTCCATCTTTTTCCAGGCTTCCTTATTGCTTAATATAAAATGTTGTTCTTTGTTATGTCAATCGTGCTTTTAAACGTCTCATTTGTGCACAACGATTTCATAGCTTCCTCTCTCTTTTATGAGGTATCTGTCTTCTTTAATTCTCTGATATGCATCCTAATGACTTTGTAAGTGGTCTCTACTTTCATCTAGTCTTGCATGCAATTCCATTTTTTTTACACTCTATATTTAACTGGGAAAACAATTTAGGAAGAGGTCAAAAGTACAACAACTGATCCATATAATACATTCATGACTTCTTGAAAGTTTGCCCCAACTTTTGATTTCTCACATCTCCTAAATCACATTATGATGAGTAGGCAGCTCAGAACCATTTGGTGAAGGGTGATCTGCTTGCACACATAGGCCCACTCAGAACGCTTTTTTTTAATTTTTTTTTTTTACAATCAAGCCTTTTTATTGTTTTCAAAAGTTAGCCTAATTACTTGGCCGGTCCAGCAAAACCAGATTTTATTTTTTAAGTCTATTCTCTTTATGGCAAGCACTTTTAATTAAGTAAGCAGAAGTTGTGTCTGAGAAGGAAACCACCTAGCACAACACAATACTCAAAAGTCCAGGTAATTAACCATCTTTTTTTTTAAAGATTTTCTCAATCCGTATTCCTTTCTGTATCACTATTGCAAAAACATTAAATCAGCAACAGAAACACCCTACCTTACCTTGAACTGAAACTGCCCAGCAGCCTTTTCTTCTGATAGGTTTCAGAGAAGCAAATGTCTATTTTGCTCTTGAATTCTGAAGTATGTAAGCAGTGGTTTTAAAATGTTTTCAAAATACACAAATCAGACTAAATGCAATTGTAAAGCTCGCTGACAGTGTTCTGCTGAACTATTCCTAATTCAGCTCAAAGACACAAATCTCATAACATCAGCAGTTTATCCTCAGAAAAAATTCTTGATGAAGATTTCTTGACTTTTGAGCCACTAGAAATGTCATGTCTGAAAAACCACATTCTAGTGCTAGACCCACTAAAATGGAAAGCTAGCATGAACATCAGTAGTTTAATGTCTGAGCTCTTAATGTCCTTTTGTCCTCCCACCCAGACAAATGTACAAAATGTTGGCTAAATCTCACTCCTCAAGTCACAGCCCTTACTGTCTATAAAATTTACCACTCACAAATAGTAAATTTGCATTAACTAACTACAGAAAAATTATGAATAAAAGTACTGACTAAAAAAACCACCTGCTTCAAGCTTAGAGCAAAATGCTTTGCAAAATATTAATTGTACAGTAATTGAACCCTTTTTCCTACAATATCACACCCATGTAGAACACGTTTCTTTTAAAAGCATCATTAGTAGCTATGACATTTTTAAATTTGGCTGAAGTAATAACACTGAAGTAACACACTTTGCTGGTTTCAGAAACATTTTACAGAATGAATTAGATTTTACTAGATTTGCCCAACATATATACCATTCTATGTTTTAAAACATTCACCTAACCCAAGAACTTGAAGTTTAACCAGGTTGTGTATGGGATGATTTTCCTCAACTTTCAGAGTACACTTTCTTTTGAGACATTCCCAAAATGTAGCTCAGCAAGCCCTGAACTGCTTGTTGAAGTAGATTGGTGTTTCTCCTAAGACCATTAAAAGATTAAAATAAATAAAATATCTGCTGTTAAAGATCTGAAAAACCATTCTACATCACTGAATTGCTCACAACACTGATTAAAACCAACCCAAGCTCTACTACACAGGTCAGCTGAACTCAGGTTTTTATATATTTTTAGCCTTTTTAATGTTGCTTTTCAAAGAAAGAGTTAACAGCAGTATCAAGTGTGGAATGTTAAGTGTTTATGCAGTAGTCTCCCTTAAATGGGGGACATATCCTCAGTTGCCACAAAGTGGTACTTAACACAATGCTATGTTTTCTTAAGCAGAAAGTAAAACCAACAACCAAGTTGTGTATTTTTTTTTGCTTAAGTGACTGAGTGATACTGAACTTCTTTCACAGCATGATAATTAATCAGTCCAGAAACACCACACTAAGTCAACATGGGCCAGCCTACAAAAATGAGAGTTCAGTCACTGCATTTGGAAGACTCAAGTCTTTGCTCACACAAGCAGTTGCCCACCCTAAGGCAGATGTTCCTGAACTGTGCTATGCTTTAGGAGCCACTGCTCCTGATCTGGGTGTGAGAATGAAGATAAAAAAAGAATAGAAAAATAAAAAATTAGTCATAGGCAGTTGCAACCACTATGCAATAAATGCTCATTCCCTTAAAGCCTAAAAGAATGCGTGTGCATCTTGGTCAGAATATCCCCATCAGGCTCTCAGATTCAGAGGATGTAAAAGGAAGGCAAAATTAGATTTACATGGGAGCTGAAATGCAGTTTGCCGTTTTTGAGAGCAAGAAGTGGGTGTTAGCGTAGAAACACATAATCACAGAATGATTATATGCAGGTGCTTTTATTGCAGAGCTCTGGGAATCGGGGTACAAACCCAAACCTGATTCCAACATGAGTTTGAAGTGAACACATTTTATACTCTACCTTATACAATCACTATAGAATCATATGTCAATCATTAATTACCCCTTGTATTATTGTGAGCAATCGAGCATGAGTTTCAGGTTCATTGTAATCATTCAGGCATACACTGCAAGCCCCTACAAGTCCCCCTCTCACAATCATCCTCATGATTTCTAAATAATCATTGCATACCTATAACACAGTGTAACAGTACTACCTGTGCTATAGGTACACACACACAGGTGCAGAGTCACAAGATTTAACGGAAACAATGCTTATTCAGAGCCTATCTAAGCTACTACAATTCTAGAACATTTTGACCCTATGCTAACATGGGCAGGTCACAGGACCTTGTAAGTGTAGGATCAGGAATAAACTATTATGTCTTTTTCAGAGAGGGTCAAAGGTGGGTGGGAATTTCTGAGCTTCTAATGCATCAGTGGTAGTTCTCCTCAACTTAAACTTGAGACTGGAGAAAAAACAAGCCTCAAGAATGACTGCATATGACACACGTATAATGCAGCGGAACAGCAATTAGTGTGCAATGCTTTTATAGTTAGCCAGTTGTACCTAGTCACCTGATTAAATTTTAGTTGAGATTCTTTATTTTAATCACACATAAAGAATAAAACTTCACTTTTGCTTTTATCTTGTACTTAAAAACAGCAAAGTAAATCTCAGGAAACACACAGTTGTTCAAATTTGTAATCTCTCACTTGGGCTTTGAAGCTTAACAACCACATACCAAACCGTACGCTGCTTGTGGTTTCAAGACTTAGAGGCAATGAACTCTTGTTCCCTAGCACAGAGGCGACAGTCACCTGCTGAATCACCAAAACCATATCCTGGCACATACACATTTCTTCTGAGCTATTTCCCATTCAGTTGCTTGTCTTGGTACATCTTCTTTGCTTCTTCAGAAAAAAAGGTCAGCAAGAGGTGTATCGCTCTGAATTTTGCAGTTCTTCGATGTTTTTTCATTTTTGCAACAAAGTTTTCACGCACTTTCTGTAAACATAGCCGTGCTTTGCTAACCGTCTTCATTGTTTGCATTCTATTCTCCTTAGGAGGAGATGTTTGATGGATTTTTCTTTTGACCAGTGTGATTGAGAGGTGGTAACCTCATCCTCCAATGCACGGTGATTTCTAAGAACATATAAATAAACGCTTGGGCCATCTAGGCCAGGCTGTCCTCTTGCCTTGACAAGCTGAGTCCGCGTGGTTCTTTTCATGTCCAAGTGTGACAGAGGTGCATGCTGGTAAATTGTAACTTACCATCAGACCTACTAACACGATACTGCTTTAGCCACAGAAAGGGGAGGAAAAAATGCTTCCTAATTTTTTTGAGGTGAAGCATGAAAAATCAAAGAAGAAAGTGAAGTAATTTAATTCCTTGTGGAATGAGATGTACGGGAAGTTGAACCTAGATTAACAGTATCCTACTTCTGAGCCTTTGGTTCCTAAAATCAGAGTTTTCTCTTCCTATAACAATTTTTCAACACGTTAGAACAAAGCAAAAGCTAATCAGATATTACATATTGTTTAAAAAACAGCCATTTGTTAGGCTTTTGATTTGTAGAAAAGATGAGTTAATACCAACTAGAAAAGGACAGCTAATACCATAGATTATTTTTAAAATAAATCACTAATTCTGAAATGGTTAAACTCTTCACTTAAGAAAAAAATCATATTGAAATAACTGTTCTGTTTTATACATCGGTATTAATTTTTATTATAAAGCCTTGGAATCTAAAGCAGTTTTTAAATTCCCTTTACAGTTCCCAGTTATTTTCTTATCCATCAGTTTCATTGGGGAACTCTGCTCACGCAAACTTGGACCTGGTACTCAAACGTTAACTCAAATCCTTTTTTTTTCGCTACTGAAACAATGCCTTAAATTTATCTTCACTGAACTGATAGTTCAACAGCAACTTCATAGAATTTTTGCCTGGGGAATTTCTCTACAATTTTAACTGAAAAAACGGAAACTATTAATTATATTCCATACATGAAAGAGGACAGTTTATTCTACTTGTAAAAGGCAATGTTGAATTTTGCAACTACTGCATTAAAAGGGTATGGAAGTGGGTTTGGAAAGTTTCTTTACAAGACCATTTAATTCCAACCCTTGCCATATAAAAATATTAATGAATAAGCACTTTCTAACAGAACTATCTCTTATCTGAATTGAATGAGGAAAACATACATTCCACCAAAAGAGATAAAATTGTATTTTTACACCAATTGATAACTTTTCAGGAATTTAGCAGAAGGCTTTCTGCAATGACTGAATTATAGCAAGGGAATCAAGCGAGATTTTGGAGGATTGCTTCCTTTCCAGACCAAGACTGTCTTTTCTCTACTTGGGATATGGGAATTACATTCAGCTTATTTCACCGCCAGAGCCCGTGGACTTATCTTGTTAAAAGCCGCATGCATGTCCTCAGTCTGAAAGATGATTCCTTCCTTGTCCTTTGCAGAAACCTCTAGTCACCCCCTGAACTTCACAGGCTGCCATTGAGACTGACAGTGAGACCTCAGTAGTACTACACGGCGGGAAGTGGAATGGATCGCTTGGGACAGAACTGGATTCTCTGGAGAGAGGCTAACTCACCAGTTTGGTGATACAAAAACAACATTGAAGACCCCGTAAAAGTCAAGGGAAACAATATTAAGTGCTCTCCATCTGTCCACAAACCCAGGTACCCTTCATAAAAGGCAGTCTGTTTGTCAGGCATGATTTGCCCCTAGCCTCCAGATGAGACAAGTAGTCTCACCGCATAAAAGCTGAGGAAGAACTTCTTCACTTAAACAAAGGCAGTAGCTTTTTCACAGTAGTACAGCCGTGTCACAAGAAACACTGAGGGATGCTGATGCTCCTAAGTCTGTAGATAATTAATTGCACAGGGCTTGCACTCAGCTAATATGGATCAAGACAAACAAAGGGAAGGGGGACACCTCAGAAGTACACAGGTTAATACATACCTAAAAACTCTTAGTCATGGGGCTCAAACCCTTCCTGCAGGAGATCACTAAGTCTTGAGTTTTACCTTCAAATGATGATGGGGTGCACGAAGAGAGGGAATTTTTTTTTTCCATCTACATCACTAGGTATAACTCATTAACATTTATGCCACCTGATAACATACTGACCAGGAATTCATATTTTCATTGCTATCGTTCTGAAGGATCAGCTACAAACCACACAATTATGTAACTTAACATCAGACCTACTAATAGGCTTTACCTGTCTACAAAGTTTCTCATTAACTAGGTCAAGAAAGCATATTAACAAAAGCCTTCAGTATCAATGTGCTGTACGACACCAGATGCGTTTCAGCATCCTTTAATGTGATCAAATCTACAGCCTGGTCTCTGGTAAGATATTACACATAGCACCATACAGAGCATGACGGCATCAAAGCAAAATTCAGAGCAGCTGTGAGGACAAGCAAGAAAGACTGGTTTTTTCCAGGCATGTCTCTTATCATTGCCTTGTAAAAGTAAACCAAAAAGCAAATGGTATAAGCAAGGGAGAAACTGGGGGCTACCCTTATTTTTTCCTCCAAAATAAGTAAAATACAGCACATTAAAAAGTGTGGCATAAAGAAAAGAATCAATAAAGGACAGATATCATCCTTCAGTTCGCAGCTCAGATGGAGACACCAAGAGGAAAAAGGGAATTCACTCACAAAGCTAGTGTCTTCTGGTGGCCCACAGGAATTGTTCTGCTGAAGATGTGACAACGGAGTTTGATGGGGAAGTCATAATATTTGACCAGTCAGGCTGTGGACACACTTGAGTAATTCCTACTTTATGCAATCAGTTAGAATTTGTCTTGAGGGGCGATGTATACCTTTCAGCTTATTAGATGTTGTACAATGCCATGCACAAAGTGTGCAGTACTGTGCAATTCAAAAGGCTGTGCAATTCATGGGTTGAATTTCAAGAGGCAATTATTCAGAGGAAAAAAATGAGCATCTCTTTGTTCAATTAAAAACAGAGTTTAGCATGCATCACTAAGGGCAACTAATTTCTATTTGTAGGTCCCCTTTAATGTTCACAGCTGGCAGGCAGCAAACCTACATTTTCTTAAGGCAGTTTCAGACAACTATTCATTCTAGTTCATTTAAGTCTCTAGAATAACTATGGTAAGTTTTATCATTTACATATTACCTTGTTAAACACACAGATTGGACACTGCACTGATGAGACTTTTCCCAGGAAACATTTATCAATACATTACCTGAAACTCTGAAGAGCACTTTTGAAATTCATTACTTTTTACCTCTTTAAAAAGAGGTAACTAATAAATTAAACAATTACAATGACCAAGCTCTGGTAAATAGAATTAGCTTCTAGTTATCTAGATGGATTTCCAAGACAATTCACAAGGCAGTCATTCTTTAAGTAAGTAGTTTATCAAAGCATGTACAGAGCAGAAACTGTTTTAGCAGAGGTGAAGTTTTTGTTTACTCAGGAAAAATAAACAGTGTTATAACTGGTTAGAACTGTAAACATCTACAGAGCTCAGTCATACAAGCATGTCTTATTTCCTGTTTGACTTTATCTGTATTCTGATAAGGAAAAACTAGGGCATTTCTCCCATTGGCAATCAGACACAGGAGGAAAACTGCTGAGTCATAGAGGCACAGACAGCAGTAAAAACTATTCCAGTATTAACAGATTATTTGTACACATTTTTAATGTGTATTCATACTGAAGCCTTAAATAACTAGGACATATTTCTAAGGTCATAGTCAAGCAAACCATACTTCTTCAAATTCAGATGGATGAATCATGAAGCCCATGGAAGACAGATGTTGAGAGCCCAGTGCTACTTCTAATTATAATTCTCCACTCAAACTGTCATTGGAGGAGGGAGCAACAGTTGTGGGGACTTGTGTAACAAAACCAAAAAGCTCCAAATCACATTATCTTCAGGCGCTACAGTCCAGCAATAACGTTAGCAAAGATTACAATACTTGGAATACACAAGGCCAGAGAAGCAGTGGTGCTTCCTGAGGCTAGGGTTTTTGTCTTGCTACCTCTTCTGGGTTTGAATGTCATATAACAGTGTCAATCTTCAGAACACTGATGTTGTTAGAACAGCATAAAATATGTTTTAGGCTGTGATCTTACAAACAAGAGTCAGGAATCCACAGCAAAGCCCAGAACAGTATGCTTAAAACTAATCTCCCTATGAACAATGGCTACAGAGAAAAAACAAACGCTCTGCATACTGGGACAGGGTTTTCAAGAAATTTTACAACAGCTTTGTGGAACACAAGAGGATCCTACACTGACTTTTCATATGCGTTTGATTAAATAATACACATAGGGCAGAGAAGAAGAGATAACCTTTCATTTCTCTTCCTTGCAAAGGGAGTTCTAACAAAGATTAACATCAATCACTGAAATACCAGAATGCAACAGGAAAAGAAAATCCAAAGAACACATTAACTGTTAGTGTCTGTACCTGGTTTCTCCTCTTATCCTACAAATACATCATCATTTTAAGCTCTTACTTTTTGATATAAACAGATTTTTCAATTTTAGATGTTCAGTTTGGGTTTTATTAAATTGCATCCATCCATGGTCGCATAGAGCTGCCCAGCTGCAACGGATGCCTAGTGACACAGCACTCCCAAAGATAAAAGCTAAGATTGTGAAAACATAGACATGTTGAGATTTAGGGTGACGTCACAGCTACATGGCTCTAATCATCATTTTTGAAGATCAGAATTCAGGACTTCAAAGCTTAAAGCCCTACTTATCGTCTGTTACGTAAAATACAGGCTAAAATAGTCTGTAACAGACAGTCCCAAATGCTCAGTATGAATCTCAGGGGATTGGGGGCAAGGCGGGAGGTTTGGAGAAAAAAAAAAAAGAGACAAGCAGTGAAAGAACAAGCATGGATTAGGAAATAATTTGAATGGTATGACTGTCTGATACTGAAATAAGTATACAATTCCAAGGTTCACATTTTGTAATAATTTTGGATTTGGGCCAGGAGGGAAGCCAGTTCAAAAGGAAACACAGTTGGTTTGTTTGGGTTGGGGGTTTTTTTCCCCGATTATTTTTTTTCTCCAACTCTCAGATAAGAGTCAAAGAAGTTCACTCAAAACTGTGAAAATTAATTCACATGCATGGTATAAAATACCAAATACAGAAAAGCTAATCAGAGAACAACCAAACTATGGGGTATTTTCTACCTTGGATGTAAAAAACTGCCTTAAAACAGAGTCATGAATCAAATAATACCAGCCAAGCGCACTAGAAGCTGCTGGCAACAGTAAGTTCCGATGCAGCATCCACATAAACACCCAAAAGCAGTAAGTGCAGCCTAACTCCACTGCTCTACAGGGCTTTAGCTTTTCCTGGTGTGGAGGTCAAACATCTATGTAATGCAGCAGCAGGAGCAGGGAAAGGAGGTAACAAGAAAGGAAAGTCACACTTTCAAAAAATACATGAAGAAAACTGCATTAGACAGACACGGCAGGTATAGATAGTACAGTAGATCTGTCCTGACTTGCTTTTATTTTAGACAGTTACTATCCTGGTCTTACTGGGTTGTTTTTTAATAATTTTTGTGCTTTCAGGTTTCTGTTCCAGACCTCCACCTGACACTTGGCAGAAAGGCTATGTATATCTGCTAGACTGGAAATATGCTGCTGCCCTTCTCAGTGTGACAGAATAAATACATTGTCTCCCACTTTGCCTGTCTTTCCCATTTGTACATCTTAGCCATACTCTCCAGAACAGGAACCACATGCAGTCTGTTCTCTCCAGCACATAGTATGCTAGAACAGTGGACATGACAGGAAACTTCATTATCAAAAAATATATTTTATGTGATGACAATGGCTGCACTGCAAATTTAAGCTATACTATGCCAAGGAATGTATGTTAATTATATTACAAAGTTAAAAAAAAAAAAAAGGCAATGCAAACTTACCAGAAAAAAAAAAATCTTAATTAGTTTGTTATTGCTGTTCTTGCCAGGATCACCAGCATCCCACATAAGAAACCAATTCTAAACTAATTTTGAGCGGAAACTTTCTTCTATAAATTCAGAATACTGCCCAGTAAGCAAGAGAGGGAAATAAAACCCCACATACTTTAAACCACAGGAATTCTTAGTGAAATGGATGAAAGGACAATTAATAAGCAACATGTTGAATTTTGTTTCCAATGTATCGATACGCACACATAGCACAGCTACTTCCTTTTAGATTCTGCAAGCCTCTCCTTTATTCTCAGTACACCTTTAAAATGAAAAATCGTGCCCCTAACATTAAAAAAGTGATCAGTCATACAAACTCTACTTTTAACCCTTTAATCTGTTTCACCAAAATCCCAAGGAGAACAATTAATGAAAGTTTTTCCTTACCACAGTAAAGTATTTAAGTGATTATCAATTCATCATATAAGGACAAAACGTAGAGGAAAAAGGGCTTTTTCCTTTAGTATGCATGGGGAACACAGGCTATGCTAAATGATTGTCCAGTTGTGCTCCAGATGCTGAGCTCACACTAACCTGCGTCCACACAAAGAGCTGTTGTCCCATATTCCACTTTATATTTTTCACTGCTGAGTGCACCTATGCATGGGCACTTACCATCAAAATAAACTGAAATAATACCAGGACAACACACAAAGTCTTTTCTGATTGTCAGCAGACACCTGCCTGATTCATCCTAGTCCCTTATAAGTAAAAAGCTTGCCTTAAGCCACTTTCAGAAAGTATCTTACATGCACAAAATAAACACTCCAGTGGTGATTTAAGCTAACCTGCTTGACTTTGAGGACTGCTAATCCCCTTCAGTACAGCAGGCAGAACTGCACAGCTGAGAAGCGACACCACCCTAAAACACTTTTTAGCTTTGACTTGCCACACAAGGCTTTATAAAGAAACAGACTTGAGACTCACTATTTTAATCCACCACTGCAATTTCCTTCTTGAGTCAAGGTCAAACTTGTACATATAAAAGCACGCCAGAGTGCCTGACATGGGGACACAGAAAGCCTTCTGACATCATGTGGTCTTGAGACTAACCTGACCACGCTAAACTAGTGTATCTACAAGATCACTTAGCAGCACAATAACTTCACTAAGAGAGAACAACAATCAAAAGCAATTCTGCTTAACAGAATACAATCACCAACACAAGAAAGTAGAATCTTTTGGGGTTGTGGAAGAGAAAAATGCATACACCTCTTTCCTACAACCTGAAATACAGCAAGCATGCAAGAGGTCTACAATATTTCAGAAGACACTACAGAAAAACTCACCTGTCTCTAGCTCCAGAGAACATTCTGTACCACTGTACCATCTTAATGACTACGGTCAAGGGAAGGTGTTCTTTGGTGGTGTTTTTTTATTTTTTATATACACACACACTCTCACATTTATAAACACACACACTTGGCTTTCAAGTAAAAACGAAAAATCTTGTAGACATTTAAGTGACGCACATTCATTCAAATTGATGTAATTTTTTGAGATGTCTTTCACAAAAGAGGTCTTTTTCTCCCCCTAGACTTCCGCCTTCAGAAAAGAGACATTCACTCTAGATTATTTAAACTTGGAAAAATGCAAGTGTTTTCTTTGAAAAAAATATCTATTGTTACAGCAAAAGCTTGGGTTTCCTTTCAAGCAAGATCATATGATTACGCGTTTATATTTTACTTTCCGCAGGAATTTACACACCCCCCATTTGCATCCTGTTATTCATTTAGTGTTTCCCTTTACTTCAGCATGCTGCGTTAATAAAGTGGAGCTTTGGCTCGGTCTCGGCACTCAAGGTGACAATCAGTGCTCACTCCTGCATTTGTCAGATTTATTCTACAGGGTTTTCCCTATATAGTCAACCACCCAAAACACTCTTCCGAAAAAGCCCTTCTGAGAAGCACTGCATAGACAAATAGTGAAAATCAAACCTAGGGGTTTTCAGAGGTTTTTTGCTAATTCTGTTCTTCAAAGCACTACTTTTTCTTTTGCTGAAAGCAAATAGATGCCATGGTATTTAAGACAACTAAAACAGTAGAAAGGTCTAATTTTCACTATTGTGTCTGTCAGTCGTAAATTGGTTACTTTCATTTATATTCACTTACGTCATCGATGTTAGTCCTTAAATACCTTCAGATGGAGACTGATGACTAACCTGATTTGTAGTCCTACAATACCAAGGCCTGAAAAGAAGTCGCAAAAAGACTTTTTCTGCTAATAAAACCCATTAAGACAACTTCTACTGAAGTTATTCTACCTGAAGGTATAATTTATTTTTTTTTCCCTGTAGAGAAATCATAGCCTTAAACTTTATTCCAGGACCTTCAAGTGCAAACTGGGTGGAAGAGGCAGCAAGAATAAAAATCAAGCAGTTCCATTGCACAAGAAACTGAGATGAGAAGTTAAGATTTGCTATTGTCACTCCATCCCAAGTAAGACAAAAAACTTCCAGTCTTGGATTTATTTCAGAAAAAATAATTAAAACAACCACAACCAAGCACATTTCATTGAGACTAGAATTTCGTCAATTCACCAAGAGAACACAGACAAGCAAAATCATTTCTTTTACAGCAGTCTACCTGAATTAACATCTTGCAAAGATGTTCATGAAACGGAGGTGCCAAGAGAACTCTCATTTGAGTGGAGAAAATATTTTCATTTGAAAAAAAACTGCTAGAAATATTTGGCCAGGTCTAGACTTAGAGCTTAGACTTCATACTAAGAACTGTCCTGAACAAGCACAGAAATCAGGACACTTGGATATATTCTTCAAGCAATAAAACAGAATTTAAATTTACAAGCATTAATAAACTGAAGCCAGTTGACACAATAAATGAAAATAAACATTCTACACTCCTGCAAGAAAAAGTGGAACTATCTTAGACAGGTTTCTTGCATCCTTTCACCCATATTTTGGAGGCTGAGACAACCTTAAACTAATGAGGACAGAAGTTATTTTAATGTCCAAAAAAGTTTAAAAACAACTTGAAATTTAATATCAACTCCATTGCAATCAAGATTCTTCAGCTACAGCTGATCAATAAAATTTCATCTTCAATGTAATAATTGTAAAATCCCAGTGACTACTAAAAGAAAAGGACAATTAATTAAATGTAAGCTGTTTGCTTTATTCCCACAATGAAAAGGATCAGACTATGCCTGCCTTTGAAGAACCTGGCATGAAGCCAAGCAATGCTTCTCACCCTACGGAGCAGCTCAGGTAGCGAAGACGAGAGAGGGACAGGACTCCTTGGCCAGCTCTGAGGTGACCAAGGACACACACTTCTGACCCCACGACTACTCCGAGTGCTGTTGTATTACCCTTGCTAGGACTGGGGTCAGTGCACACCTGCCCACATAACTGGAGAACCTTAGCTGGCGTTTTAATGCCTCATGTCCTGCACTAATCAGGGCTTGGACACAGGAGAGATTTTGTCTCTATTCTTCACAAGTCACCTTTGCAAGAAACTGTAGGAAAGGGCACTATCAATTACTTTATATCAAAGCAAAGTCATTTTTGATGCATCATTAAGCAAAACGGCTGGATGGGAGCTCCTATGACATATTTTGAAACAGTAATAGTTGTACAAAGGCAATTTTCAGAGGGGGAAAAGAGAAATCTCTTGGGTATCTTCGACAGTCTGATGAAAAGGACTGGAGGACTCATTAAGGGCAATATTGCTTCCAAATGCACGGCATTGAAAGGCTGGTGACCTAAGTGAAATATAAGTAGTTACATTTGGTTTCAAGAAAGTGGAAAGCTTACTTTACACAGTTCCATTGTATATATCCACGCAACTGGAGGTCCCATTAAAATACAGATAAATTTAACAGTTTTAAGTACTTAAACAGCTGAAATCAACATTCAGTATAAACCGAGTTTTACGAGCGGTTCAAACCCAAATAAATTCCCAATGCTTACCGTCAAAAAAACTTTTAGCTCTCAGGTAACTGACGCTAAGCCTAAGCACAGACAGCTTATCCAATTTGGCGATCACATCTTGAGGGAAAGGCAGCAGGCTCGCCAAGCGGTCCAGCTCCGCATTCAAGCGGTCCCTGTGCCTCTTGGAAGGATTGGACTTGACTCCTTCCGCTGGGGACGGCTTTACTCTGCGGCAAAAAAACAAACACAATATAAATGCCATGTCCCTTCCGAAATGAAAGCAAATTTTTGCCAAGCCTAAAGTTACAAACTGTAACATTCTCAAACTGTAACAACCAAAACGTTTTCCCAAGTGACTTTGTTTCCATTGGAAAAAAAAAAACAAAAAAACAAACTAAAATGGCTTAATCTCCCCTCCAACACACATGGCTGTTAAATGAATTGGTTTGAGCTACACCGTCTATTTGAACTTGCAATGAACACTTGAAACCTTCGAGATTCAGCATTTTTTATTAAAAGCTTCCTATATTTCCAGTCAAATTTCACTTGAATTCTTCCTAACGTTAGTATTCCAAATACATCAATAACTTGAAGTAATATTTGTGTACAACTAAATTCAACAGTACACTTTTTCACTTCAATAACAATTTCTCACAGATGCCCTTAATTTTTATCAGTTTGGAAGAGGCTATTATTAATTGAATACAACAAAAGTTTTAGTAAGTTGCTAGGCATCCACGACTATACAGAAAACCATGAGATATAGCTCAGCCAGCACGTAAAATCTTTGTAGGAGCTCATCCTTTAAGCCACCTCTCAGCTGAAGGCATTTCATGTACAGCATGACAAAAGCATGCCTTTGTACTTTACAAAGAACAATTTTCAAAGCTTTGTGTTATGAATTACATAATGAAGTTTTTGTAAACTTGCTATTTTCCATTCATATCCACCCTGAGCTCCAATTCCAGGCACTTGGATGCTCACACGTTCCCACATACACAGAAGTCTGGGAACAGGTTTAAACCCCTACTCATTTGAATTACAATTAGTCATTACAAGCCAATACTGAAACCAAATAATTTATCTGCCTAAGCCATAGTACATTTTATGTTCTTTATTAAGCAGTTTTCTAATTAGAGTGACTCTCTGTCACTTTTCCAGTATTGCAGTTCTACGTGAGATCTACAGCAGTTATCAATTTGTGCTGCTCTCACAGAAACGTTGGTCCTGTGAGATGTATCACTCAAAAACACTGATCATAAAGACATTCAGCATCTAATTTCTTCAGTATTTCATTTAGCCTGCTCCTACCTGTCATCCTTACATCAATTTTATGATGAGAAATTGCAAAAGCTCCAATAGCTATTTTTGCCACTGCTTAAAGTAAACCATATAGATCATACAGATGAGTATTTTCATCTTGTGTTTTCAGTCAAATAAGTACTGATAGAGTGGACATTCTTATTTTTAGCTTGTTTTTACTTTATGTTTCAATTACACTTCTTGTTAGTTTAAATTCAAGCCATTCTTTTTACAGCCATTGCTTATTTAATTGTCACTTGTCAAAAACTTCCACTTAAGCCTGGCTGCCTGCTCCCCAGCACTACAACTGCCCTTTTCCACATTAAAGGAGCCTTTTGTGGAGCCTGGAAATGTGAAGATGCCATAATACAAAATGTTGTTAACAGACAGAAATATAATATATCAGCAGAAATTACTTCCCAAACGGATAAAGTTAAACTTTCTGCAGATTAAATACTGTAAATTAGTAGCGCTTTATCCTAAAAACATATTGAAAAGTGGGCAAAACAGCTGAATCAAGAATTACAAAAATTCTTTCTCTTGGAAAAAAAACATAGGCTCATCATCAATGGCAATGGATGACGAACTAACTATTTGGTTAGATGCGTGCTTCGGTCACAAATCATGACTTTGAGACCAGCAGTTCACCATATTCCCAAGTGGACATTAAACTTTAAATAATTAAGCAAGGTTTTCTTCATATTCTCTTATGCTCACAGAATATTACCTTGTACAAGCCATAGGATTAACAAAACTCAAATACAGCCCTAAAAAAATAAAGTTCAAAATCATCAAGCATTAGCAGCAACATTAAAGGGTACTTCTTAAATGTTTTTTATGTATTAGACAGTTTCTAAATGTAGAAAAAAAATAATGGATTTCAAACATTACGCATGTAACAGTTGTATAACAACCAGTGAACAGCTAACTACTATCAAAGTGGTCTGCTTCTGAAAAGCAGAGGACCCCACAGAAACCATTCAACACACACAAACTTTATGAAATAAATCAGCACTAAGTAACAGTCTTTTTCTATCTTAACAACTGTCCCCTGCTTTGCTTTAAACTTGCAAATTGACAAAGCAGTTGAAACTATGTGCAACTGTGCAGTCATCTCATCAGATTGTCAATTAGATGCGATTGTTTATCTACTTTAAATTTACTTTCTTAAGATTTCTCTTATTTTTAACTAGTTCAAAGCATTTCTGAATAGTAAATTACCAGTATTTGTAGCATAAATCTTGCCATATTCTCTCCCCGCAAATCAAACATCGATTATCCCTAATTTTCCCCTTTTTCACCCAACTAAAATTCATTATATAAGAATGGATCCTTCAGTGACGAAGGGAATAAGAGCAGAAGTGCCAGGGGCATAAGAATCAAGCTAAACCATTTTCCATCCACTTATATAAACCCTCGATGCTAAAGACAGCCGAGCTTCAATGCAGAAAATTATCTTCAAGGCAAATTATGTGTGATGGCAAGATTAAATCCATGCATGTGTTTTATTTAAAAGCGAAAAAAAAAAGACTAAAAGAGGGAATGTATTTAAGCTGATCTCTCCATTCTCAATCTTCTACCTTTCATAGAAAATCTGAATTCCCTAATCAAAGGCCAGAGGTCTCTGTACACTCAGTGCCTCTGAACTGATCTACAACCCTTATTAGCCAACAGCTGCAAGACAAGCAAGAACACTTAATTTTTGACTGAACAATTTTAAAGGATTTGCCATCACAACACCAGCTGACTGCTGTTTTCACAGGTCTGCTACAGAATACTTAATCAGAAGTTTTCACTACACATGCCCATCATGTGCACCTTCACAGACATTAACACTAAATTATTAAAAAGTGCACAATTACCTGAGCCTTAATTATTATCAAAAGGCCAAATTAACTTTCAATATTTACATGCTCATTTGTATTATTTTAAAGGGAAATTGAAGCAGTTTATGAGAAAATGCAAAGAGAGCACGAGTTTATTTTGTTCATGACAACATAAAACACTGGGGGAAAAAGTAGAAAACCCAACAACCAAGCACTGAAAAGCATGATTCCTTAGTAACAAGACCGAAGTGTGAAATGAAATCAGAGAATAAAAGAATGTGCAAGAAGAACACTAGAGATACAGAGCCGTGTTTAAAAAAACCTAATTTGTTAAAACCCCCTAATTACTAGTTCATCACAACTATCTTATTGCTTAGGAAAGAAGGACATAAGAAAGAACATAAAAGTCACCCAACTAATGGATTTAATCTTCTCAGCTTTGAATATTTTTCATCTCATATTTAATAGTACATGCAGTAACATATGTTCTTCTTATGCATAGGATTTCACACAGTGGAGGCCAGGTATATGAAATCAGTCATCTCTAAGCAAGTAATACAATCCTAAAAAATTTCTTTATTTACTTAAGCAACTGAAAAATACTTCTAAGTATTTACTCTTATTTCCCACACTGAATTTACAATTACTGAAAATTCTGCTGATGATTTCTTTGGAAACAACAGATAAGACACAGACTATCAACTTCTTAAATTGAAAGTTGTTGTCAATCAATCTTGAAGGGTCAGAGACCCTTTGCAGTAGCTCTTTCAGCAGAGACTGAAACCAGTCAAGATTCAAACTGCTGAAGGGATAAAGTTGTTTTTCAAAAAAAAAACTCAAGCAGTGACATGCAACTCATCTGATGCTGGGCTACTGTTTGTCCTCCAGTAGTAAACAGTTTTAGTTTGTTCAGGTTGGTTTGGTGCATGAAGGATTCAACCAGCGATAGAAACATCCAGAACACCACTCAAGAATGAAAAGTTTGACACTCGGTTTTAACATATCTCAATACTTTTTAAGATAACAAGCCAAGATTTCTTGGAAAAGAGAAACAAAAAACTATGTTCCTGTCTACTGACCATGTTACCTATACATGTATACCTCCACTTGCTGCAGATTCTCTTTCTAAAAAGTATACTTCTGCAAGAAACATTAACCAAAACAAACCAATCAAAAAACCGCACAAACCGTAAAACAAGTGACTTTTAAGTAGCAGTCTACATGTAACATACAGCTACCCCCCAAGACTGACAAATACATACAAGAAGTTTATTCTACATATGACAATAGTCTTATTGCCTCCATTTCAAATAAGAGGTGCAAACTGCTTTGTAGGAGATACTGCTTTACACAAAGGAATATTTCAATGATTATTTTTCTTTTCTGATGAACTTCCTTTTCGAAAGCTTTTCTTGCCTTGAAAGAACACATAAATAGTTTCAATTTTTTAAATTGTCTCTGCTCTGCTTTCTAACATTAGTAGGACTACTCATCTTTAAGGATTAACCAGTTAAACTTCTGGAGTACTTAATGTCGTAAATACATTTAAGATAACACAGAAGAAAACCCTATCATAATTTTTTAATTTAGTCTACTAAATAAACAAATCATTATGCTTTTTGCCTCTGCATAGTACGAAACATTCAGAATTTCCCACCCCATTCCTTGTCTATAACATTTATCCAATTATACAAAACTATTCCTATCCAAACACTGAAAAAAAAGAAAAACAAACCAAATCAGAGCTAGTAGTCAGAAAGACATAAGAAAGACATAACCTGCATAAATGCAAGTTGGAGCTGTACTTACACAATACCTTTCATCTCACGTTAGAATCTGTCTGCAGCAAATCCCACTTCCATAAAACTTGCATTTTTTTCCCTTCAACTACAATACTAGTACATTAGTTCACTTAATAATCACTAGACAAAAGAAATTCAAGACTCGGAAAAAACTACAAAAACAGAAAGCAAGGGCCACACATTGCTCCCCAAGCCTTAGTGGGGAGTGAAAAATCCCCCCAGCCCTGCTGCCACCAGGGGGACTCACAGGGTTCAAACCTTGAAGAGGGAGGAAATTGAAAGACTCCAAGGTATTGAGAAAGTGATTTCTGTAGCATATTACAAGCAATTGGAGTGCACATGTTTTGCATGTTTTTTTCTCTTCCCTTACATGACAAGATAACAAGATGAATTGCAGGAACAGTTGACTATTATGTTCCCCCGCGATTGCTTTTCTTTTTCAGCTGCAATACTGTAATTCCCGACTGAATCAAAAAAGCACATTTCAACACTTGGCACTGTCAGACGACAGCCTGTGATTCCCTCTCAAATTCTGTTCTCTACAGGGCACACAGTAAAAACCGGGAGTTGTAGGGAGGAAGTTTCTTAAATTGTTATAGAGTTATGACCATGGCTTTCATGAGTTATTTGTACCTGAAACAAGAAGTACTTCTTCTATTTCTTTTTTTTTCTATGGCAACTATAGCATTATACTTAGACCTTCTTCAATTTCTATAAGCTCTCTGTCTCCACAGATCTCTTATTATTATGCTCCACTGAGAGTTACATATATGGCAAACAAAACATTAGAAATATCAACAGATACAATCTCTTCTATAAAATATACTAGTCTCAGTAACGTATCACCTCTTTTATGCTTTTTAATAACTGAATTCTGCTGAGGGGAGGAAAAATCAACTTCAAACAGATTAAAATGACAGTAGTGTCAAACCTTTATTAGCCAGCAGCAAGTACATCTTTCCTCTCTCCCGCAATCACTTAAAAAAAGCTTATTGCCTGTCTCACTTTATTTTGGCCTAAAGGTGTGGTCTGTAAGTAGTTATGTGAGAAAGCAGAGCCCTCTGACCCACTAGCAATTTCTCCAAGGCTGGCCCAACAGAAGCAGCAACCAAAGAGCACAAGATATTTTGAGAAGAAAAAAAGCACATGAACAGGATAAATGTGTTAAAAGCAAGATAAATGTCTTACATAAAAATATTTTCCAGTAATCCAAGCAAGGTGGTTTAATAATCAGCCTCCACTTCAATTACAGGTGAACAAATTGTTTCAATATGAATAGTTTTATTTTGAGAAGAAACTTCTCCCTCTGATCCTAAGGCAAAGTCCCTCAATAGATAAATAGTTTCCATTAGTAATAAAGCTTCAAGTTCACTTTAATCAGAGCAGTTCAGCCAACTTACATAACAAGAAGATAGAGGGAAAAAGATTACTTACATAGGCACTACAGTAAGGTAAAACAAAAAGGTTTCACATCCTCTAGCCAAGGCTAACCAAAATTTAATAATAAGCCAGACATTAAGCGATCTCACCAGCAAGGCAGAATACCTCACCCTTTCACAATCAGAACCATTTGCCTTTAGCTATTAGTAGGTTACAAATGCCACCAATACATTTCATTTCCTCATGAGCAAACACTGATTTCATTCTTAAAAATCAAAATTTGCAGTGTGAATTTAATTAGGTACCTCTACATTTTTATTTGGAAATGAATGGTCAAAAAAGTAGACACTGGTCTCTTCATAATTAATGCATTTTCTAGCAGGGGAATTAAATACATATATATAACTTTTTAGACTGTTTTTTTCTAAGTTGTGGGGGAAAAAAAACAAGCTATGTACATGCATTCATCCTAACAACTCCAACCACAAAGAAGCAAGCACTCAAGCTAATTCCCTTCACCCCAAGACAGTTGTCTGCTGTGAATCTAAAAACATATCATTTACAATATAATTTCATCAAATATTTTTCATTTTTTCCTTTACTGATTTTGTAGTCCTTGCAGTTATTTTACATCTACAGAAGTAGTCCACAGAAATGCAAAGGGGTTGTCTGAGCTTTGCTTGTTTTTCTTGCAACTCAGTAGTTTTCCTTTGCTACTTTTTACGACCTATAGATTTTTGACTTTCAGTTGAAAGTGCAAGTAAAGCATCTCCTCTAGCCTAAAAATTCCCCTCTCATGAGAGCAACGTTTTAGTGAAGCATATAAAATCTAGGATGCAAACCTAAAGCAGGTGCATCATACAAAATTACTCCGGCACTAAGCTGTTCCCACAGTTTCAAAAATACAAATTAATAAACAAAAAGCCCCCATACAGCCAGGCTTTTTTTTTTTTTTTTCCTCCTCTTTCGACTGGTCTACTGTACTTGGGTTTCTTTAGCTCTGCACAAATAAACCCATCTCATGCGGTACCGGAGGGTTAAAGCCGGGGTTCAGCCCTCCCAGGCAGGCCCTGAACGGTGGGAAGCGGCCAAGCCTTTCCCGGCTCCAACCCCGCACTCGCCGCGGACACCTGAGCGGGCCGGCGGCCGCGCGGTGCGGAGCGCTGCGGGTGCGCAGGGGGGAGCGCGGCACCCACCCGCGGCACCCACCCGCGGCACCCACCCGCGGCACCCACC